>JANHFX010015613.1:64311-94370 GCA_027560015.1 Chloroceryle amazona
AATAAAATAAAAAATAAATAAAATTTAATTAAATTTTTATTCTGTGCTAGATTATATGATCCTGCTTTGGCAGGGGGGTTGGACTCGAAGATCTCCAAGGTCCCTTCCAACCCCTGACACCCTGTGATACCTGTGATACCTATGAAATAAAATTAAATATCTCACACACATTCTACTTCTTGTATGAGTAATTGACTCTTTCATGCAATGCTCCCTCTCTTTCACCTCCTGTCCAGTGAGCAGTTTAGCAGACTAATACCTTCATTTTGTGTTGAAAAGCAGATGCTTTTTTTGTTTGATTGGTTTGCTGTTTGTTTTTTTTTTTAAGAGATTACATTTATGGCTTTTATATTAGTTCATCATTATTTTATCATAACTGTAAACTGAGAAAAGTGCTGCTTAAAATGATAAAGTTCTGGGTTAAGGAGAAAACCTAGAATACACACACACAAAGCTACTTGTTTGCTTATTGAGTTGACCTTCCACACAAATAAGGACTGTGCACATAAGTAGAAATGAGGAAGGACAGGGCAAGTATAGGTCTCCTAAAATAAAGAATAGGCTTCTATTATAGTTGGCATTCCCAATCTTCCTACAAGGATAAAAAAAGATATTTCAATGCCATCTCAATTTAATTTTCCTCTCCATTTGGAGGACTAAAAGTGATATTGTTTTTTGATTCTAACTAATTATTCTTTTTTTTTTTTCCTAGCCCCAAATCAATTGAAGCATCATAGCACTTTTGAAATTAATTATTAGATTTTTTCCCCTGATTCATTTCAGACATTTTTATTAGAAAAGTGATTGATATATTAACACCATTAATTACTTATTTAACCCATTAATTTTGTGTATCTGCACAGACCTAATTGAAACAGCCTACACTGAATCTAGGATCTCATTTTACCAATCGAAAATTATTTTTTGGATACTCTTGACTGCTGAGTCCATATGATGGTGAAAAACACTGTTCTCACCTCACACATCTGTATACTATTCCCACTTCTCTTCCTCAGTCCCAAAAAGACCTTCAGATTCTGCCCCTGAAAGATTCCTGAGCTTCGTTTTCTTCCCTCAATAAACAAGGCTATCTCAATAGGCCTCCACAAATGACAGTTCCTGTTCATTTGACATAATTTGCCTTTCCACCATCGAGCTAAATTTCTTCAATAGACTCTTAATTATTCTAAACCCATTATCTAATGCTATTATAAATGTTTAAATAATATTTGATATAATCCTGGTCCCACTGAAGTGAATGGTTAATATTGCTGTTGCTTTAATTAAGATCAAGATAAAATTTATACTGTTTAATTTGTCACATATTACTGTTGGATAAAAACAACCTAGTTAGTATTCCGAGGTACTAAACATACCCGGCTCCCAGACTAGAACTGGCAGGGCCTCAACACTTCTCAGGAGAAGTCCGGGAGGCTGTGCTGCACAGTGGGCGGGTGGAGAAGGGAGCAGTCGCAGGGTCGTGCACTCTGCTGCATATCGGCAGGCCCAGAAGGCTTCCTGCACTCTGGGATGCTCACAGCCTTTAAATAGAGCACTCGAGTCAGGATTCGTCAAAAGGACAGGAAAAACAGAGAAGTGAGAAAATGGAGAAAAGCCTTCCCTGATGTGAGAACAAACCAGATAAGTTTTTCCAAATTACTCGATCAAAAATCTGGACAAATCTAAGCAAAACGTTTTAAAAAAGCTATGGAAAAAAAACCATTGTATGCATTGATCAGATCTAGGTCAAAAAGAAACACGTCTTTTAAAAAAGTAACAAAATTTTATTAATATGAATGTTTTTGGCTGGTGACCACTTAGCTTTCATTAAAACTGAGAAAATAAATTGCAAGATTTTTTTCAGACCACCAGCAAAAGCCATAGTTTTTCTTATACTGTGAATACAGACAATCATTAAAAAAAAAAAAAGGGACAGTTAAACTTCAATTTAAATTTACTTATTTTTTTTAAATGTTTCCTATTGGTCTAATATTATATTCCCTTCTCTCATACAATGCTAACTTTAGAAGACAAAAATAGGAAGCAGATTAATTTGTGAGATCTTTTGTTATGTTCACGGTCAACATGTGATCACACCTACATTATAAAATCTCAGTGTGTTACCTCTAGACTTCTGTGAAGGTCCCTCACGCCAGGGTCTGTCTTATCAGAGCAACATGTTCCATGGAGACATCCATAATTCCTCACGAGACCTCAGTTTTCCTTCCCCTCACTGAGGAAAGTCCCCCAGCCACATGCCCGTTTGTTCACAGCTGTACTCATACCAACAGGCTGCTGCCTTTTAGCACTACAGTCAATAAAGACTACCCAGGGAGCTGTTTCACCTCCTCTTTTGGGGAGAGAAGGAGAAAAGCAACTTATAACACACTGCTCCAGGAGGCAGTGGGACAGAACGGCCTATTGAAAGGAACCTCAACTGCAATGGCTCAAAGTGCCAGGCATTTATTCCCAACTTCTCTCAGTGTCACCCTGTCCTCTTCTCATTGCTTGTAACCTATTTCTAACCTTGTCACCTCTCACGAGCCTGAAAGAAAGCTGAGCTTCCCAGCTCAATTTCTTCCCAGGAGCCAAGGGGAGAACAAGAGACACTGAACACAAGGTCCCTTATCACTGCAGAATATCTTCACATGACAAGCACAGCAGCCAAGTCTGAAATGCAGGAAGAAAGGTCATAGGTGATTTTATTTTATTTTATTTTAAAATACACTTGCAAACAGAAAGGACCGAATTCCACAGTGGGCTCATTTGCTGGGATTTCAACATGTGTCTACAGCTACCAGGTTGGAGCCCTGATAATGATGAGACCTGGGAATCCTAAAAATACAGTGACTCAAATCCTTAAGCACTCTGATTTTTTTTTAAGGCTCTGATCCATCCAGCTTTTCAGCTCCTCATGAGTCTACACGCATTGCCCTGCTCCCTCTTTCTAAATCGCTGCAGGTACCTCGCCAATGAGTAGTCTCTCCCCAGTGAATTCAGAGGTAAGATTGCTTTGTTGCAGGTCTGAAACATAGGATGCCCTACCGATGGAGGCACTAAGAGGCTCCTTTCTGTCTCCTTTTCATTGATTCACAATATTCCACAATGCAAAGAAAGCATCTGGAAGCCTACCCCACATCTGAGGAAGATGACTGGAAGAGCTCCCAAACAATACTGCTGGCTTTTACTGCCCCTTGTTCAAGGTAAAGGTGAAATGTCTTCAGTCTTGTCCCTAGAAATAGATTTCAAGACCAGTAACAGATTTCTCAATTAACGGTGCAATCTTCTAGTCTTAAATTCTTGCATGACCCCAGAGGTAGAAGCTCATTCTGCAGATCTGGCCCCCACTTTACATTTTAGCTCCCCCTCCCTTTTTTTTTTAACTGTGAGGGTTCATCCATACTGTGTTGCCTCATATTATTCTATTCCACTGTAATGTATACTCAGTAATTAACATTTGGTGCTCAAATCAACCCATTACACTTGCATTATTCCTAAACATAAGTGTAGCAAACAAATCAATGAGAAGTTTGTGTCCATTTGCTAGACAACTGGTGTCTTTGACAGTAACTAATGACAATGCTAGATTTTTCAACATCTTCCTAATCTTGTGGTTATATAACTCTCTTCCAGCCTGGTATTTATTTGCGTTAGAAGAGAATAGCAAATATATACTACAAAGTCCCTACTACAAAGCAATATCTGTAAATAAAGATACTTTTTGGCACTTATAATATTTACTGTAGGTCATCAAATATATCCCCTGCTGTGAAAGAGTGGCTTTGCTATTCTTAGGCTCTTCTACTTGTTTCATCTCCCACAAAGAGAAATACCCTTATCTGTGCTTACCCGCTCTAACAAAAGCTGTAATCTTCATCTTTTATCTGTATCGTTCTTGGGGGAAAAAGACATCATTCCATATAAGCAGAGATAAATCCAAGTAAAATATGTCACAAATGCATTAATCTACAGCAATACAGCTCTTAAACATGTTTGGGGCAGATTTCAAATCTCTGCATTGCTTGTCAGAGCCATAAACAGTGTATGGTGTTGCAAAAAGCTTGATATGGAATGGCATTTTAATTTACTTCTTTATAAAGAAGCACATAAATAGGTACATTCTTAATGTTGTCAATTTTTTGCCATGACACTTTAAAGGAAATTCTGAGTAAAGCAAGACCTGACTGAAAGATAGCACTGCTTGGGCTTTCCAACTGCAAATGAGCATCCATAAAGCTCACATGCCTTGAAGCTACAAAAGATTATCCTTTATCCTTCATCTCTCTCTCTGCCCTTTGGAAATGCTAACCTACTGTATATAAAAACTGTGCATATCCTGCCTGGTGGAAAGCATCACCAAACACCTCCAAACTTTCCTCTGTGTTAATGTTCTTCTTGGCAGTTGCTATTTTTAAATGCTATTGCATTACACTTCCACAGCTGAGCTCATATGTAGGATCAGATTTTGCATTCAAATATTCATCTCAAGAAAGAGATTAAAAGATGTGCTTGTTCTACACATATTGTTCTCAACTACCGCTTCCTGACTCTTAAACTGAGAGCTAAAGCAATCTCTCAAAGATATTAACTCAGGTTGCTTTAAGTTCAGCTGCTTGTCATCAGCCCACATGGACAGCTGGGTGTCTTGGGACAGAGGGTTGTGCTGGCCATGAGCAGAGCTGCAGCAGTTCTCAGCACCAAGCAAGACTAGAAATGGTGGGATCCTTCAGTTTTGGCTTTGCTGCCTTACCACCCTCAGACCACAGCCATGGACTAGGCTGCGTGACAAATAATTACATAAAATTTATTTATTATTTTATTATTCAAAGGAAACAAGGATGCAAAGCCAAAACCAGAAGTATATGAAGTTCTGCATCCTAAAGCTTTGATTATATCTATAAAGAAAAATGCACTTTTAAAAATCTGTTGATCTCTTTTCAAAATTACTCAAATTGTGGATTGTGAATATTTTTCAAATCTTGCATTAAGCTCTTTATTTTAGGTGTCTAGAACCTAGGAATACAGCTTTAAGTGTGTTTGAGAATAGGTGGGTTAAAGGGAAGAAGGGAGGTTTCCTGACGCTTTGTAGAAATGAACTTTTCATTGGCATCTACCAGTCCTTTGAACTTTCAACAACTTTTCAGAACTTTCATCTTCTTTATTTGACCTTTGAAGAAAAAGAATCATACCAGATTATAAACAAACCAATAAGTCTGTACAGTGTTTGCATTATTAATGAAAGAAGCATCACCTCGGTGGCTGTTTGTCTAATCAAAACACATGTACTATAAATAATGGAAAGAAGGACATCTCCTGACCTCAAACAAACGAAGCTTACTTTCTGACTTACAGAGACTGCTGAGAGATGGGAAGCTACATGCAAAGTTTACTCTGAAGAGATGATTAAGGGAAAGGGACTAATCTGAAAGGAACTTCTTGTATCAGAGCTTCCTTTCCTGAAAGGCCCAAAAGATCGTGAAAGAGGAGGGAAGGAAGCCAGGCCTGACATGGGAAAGAGAGTCCAACATAGATAGGAGCTTACTGAGCTGTGAAAGCAGGTAAGGGAGGAGACAGACTGGACCTACTTCACATATGCACTTTACCTGCATGCATGATGGAGGCTGATGCAGGATTTGTCAGACAACACTGTGCAGGCATAGCTAACCCAGCACATACCAAACACACCCAGCTTACTGCACACACAAAGACTGATCAATGAGTCAGTTCATCACATCTGCTTGTGATCTATGAAAAGACACAGCTACTCTTCTGTGAGCCCACATCCTGATCTGAATTCTAGCAAAGTGACACATCACTTTGAAAGATCATCACGCAGGGCAGCAAGGCAGTAGATAACTACAGAAAGACAGGAGCTCTACTGCCAACAGTGGTAGGGTTGATAGACCTGAATTCCTACCTGGATATTTGCAGAAGCACTACTTCAGTTATTACAGGAGTTATTACACTGCATGTTACTAAAACCAGAAACAGGAAGGTGTGTCTGTGTTTAATCCTACAAGGTGCTGAGAAGTCTATTCTTAAATCAGATGTGAGTTAAAACATTTTAGTGGCCTATAATCAGCAGTGTCTTTGTCTAAAGGGATTAAAACCTTAACACCACAGCTAAGCATGGTCAAAAAACTCCAAGTTCACATCAAGAGTTCTTCAGTTAAAGAAGAACTAATATTAGCAAATAAGGCAAGCTTTTAATTGCAATTTCACAAACATCTAATAATACAGAGTACCACATAGCGAAATGATAGTTCTGGAACGATACTATTAATCATTATAGCCGGCTTTTTCCTGAAGAAAAAAAAAAAAAAGACAGCATTCAGTCCCAGATTAGTTATCTTAGTACCACAGTGATGGTAACCAATCAAGTCATGTCCTTATTTTCATGGCTATGGAAGCACATCTGTTTTGTTAGAAAAGTGAAACATTAAATTCTCGCAGTACTTTCTTTTTCTTTTTAAGCATACAATGGACTAAATTCTGACCTTGGTTACACCCATGTAACTTTAGAATTGTATGAATGAAATTAGCAGCAAAATAAGACCAACTTTGTAAGGCTATTTCTGCACGTTTCACTGAGCTAACCAAGCAGGACAAGGTTTTGTGTACAAAGGCCTTTTGTATTTTGTATTTGTTTTTATTGTAAAAACACTTTTTTTCCCATCTCTGCCTCACTTATAAAAAAAAAAAACAAACAACAACAAAACAAAACAAAAAAAAACCCCATACAACAAAACCAAAGCAAGCAGGCACAATGCTAATTACATTTTGTAAGCCATTTAAGAATGGGCAGGAGGATGGGGAGGCATGGAAAACAAGCCCCTGCAGAAAACGCGTGGAGGGTGAAAACAAAGTTCTCCTGAGATGGAGAGAAGTTTCTGTTTCACAGGCTTCCAAATGAATGGTTCAGATGTTGTGAACACAATGGATAGTAATGATGATTACTTTTGCCAGTGCCTATGGTGATGTTATAAGCTAATTATATTAGTCATTTACGCAAAGGCAAGATGCCTTTGATAGCTACTATTTGGAGCAACAATTCAGCATGTTGAGTCACTGTTAAGTCACTCTTAGAGAGAGACTCTGATTCAACTTACACCCAATTGAGTCTTCAGCAGCTTTTGTTGAACGCAGCAGCTTTACTCTACATTTAAACCTTTATCCAAAAATTCAGTTCTGGTTCTTTTTTCTTCTATATACATTCCTCTTTATTTTTCACAGATAGGTCTGAGTTAAATCACCTGATCAACATTTCATGGGATGACATTAACGCACATTCTGTATCTGAAGATACCTGATGTCCATAAAAGTGACAAGTCTCCATTTAGCTTTATCTGTTTTGACATTTACTACTCTGATACTTTGGAGTCATAAATTTGTCAATAAATAGGGAATCCAGATGTATTATTCAGTGGGAAATATAAGCATCAAAATACAATTTGTATCACTGAAAAAAATTCTCCTTTCATAGAATCATAGAATGTTAGGGGTTGGAAGGGACCGCTGGAGATCATCAAGTCCCAACCCCCCGCTGGAGCAGGACCATAGAATCTAGGGCAGGTTACAAAGGAACGCATCCAGACGGGTCTTGAAAGTCTCCAGAGAAGGAGACTCCACAACCTCTCTGGGGATCCTGGTCCAGTGCCCTACAACCCTTACAGTAAAGAAGTTCTTTCTCATGTTGAGATGGAACTTCCTGTGCTCTAGCTTGCATCCATTTCCCCTTGTCCTACCTCAGGGCACAAGTGAAAAGAGGTTGTCCCTTCCTTTTTGATACCCAGCCCTCATATATTTATACACATTAATTAGATCCCCTCTCAACCTTCTCTTCTCCTGACTAAAAGGCCCCAGGTCTCTCAACCTTTCCTCATAAGGCAGGTTTTCCAGTCCCTTGATCATCCTTGTAGCCCTCCATTGGACTCTCTCTGTCCCTCTTGAACTGGGGAGTCCAGAACTGAATGCAATACTCCAGGTGAGGTATCACTAGGGCAGAGTAGAGCAGGACCTCCCTCGATCTGCTGGACACACTCTTCTTAATGCACCCCAGGATACCACTGGCTTTCTTGGCCAGAAGGGCACATTGCTGTCCCGTGGATAACTTGTTGTCCACCAGGACTCCAAGATCCTTCTCCATGTTGCTGCTCTCTAGCAGATCACCTCCTAACCTGTACAGGTGCATTTTATTACTCCTTCCCAGGTGCAGGACTCTGCACTTATTCATGTTGAACCTCATTAGGATCTTCTTTGCCCATCTCTCCAGCCTGTCCAAATCATGCTGAATGGCCACATAGCCTTCAGGTGTATCATCCAAACCTCCCAGTTTCATATCAGCAAACTTGCTGAGAAGACACTGTGTTCCTTCATCGAGGTCATGATGAAGATGTTGAACAGGACTGGACCCTGTACTGATCCCTGGGGGACTCCACTTGTTACAGGTCTCCAGACAGACTTGGCACCATTGACCACCACTCTTTGGGATCTATTGTGTAGCCAGTTCTTTATCCATCTTGCTGTCTGTTCTTCTATGTCACACTTCCTGAGCTTGCTCACAAAGATGTTATGGGAAACTGTGTCAAACGCCTTATAAGATCAAGGTAGACTACATCCACTGGTCTCCCTGCATCTATCCAGTCATGATATCATAGAATGCTGTCAGATTAGTCAAGCATGACTTCCCCTTGGTAAATCCATGCTGACTACTTCTGATAACCTTCCTCTCTTCTATGTGCTTAGAGATTACCTCCAGAATGAGCCGCTCCATCATTTTTCTGGGGATGGAGGTGAGGCTGACTAGTCTGTGGTTTGCCGGATCTTCCTTCTTGCCCTTTTTGAAGACGGGAGTGACACTGGCTTTCCTCCAGTCCTCAGGCAGCTCTCCTGTTTGCCACAATCTTGTGAAAATGATGGAGAGTGGTAGGGCGACAACATCAGCCAGTTCGCTCAACACTCTTGGGTGCATCTCATCAGGGCCCATGGACTTGTGTGTATGCAATTTTCATAACTGATCACTAACGCAGTCTTTACTGACTAGTGGAGAGTCTTCCCTCCTCCAGGCTCTGTCTCCAGCATCCAGGGTCTGGAGTTCACGGGGGCTGGTCTTAGGAGTAAAGACTGAAGCAAAGAAGGTGTTCAGCAACTTTGCCTTCTCTGCATCCTCAGTTATTGGGGCTTCCACCCCATTCAGCAGAGGGCCACCACTTTCCCTGTTCTTCTTTTTTCTACTTCTATATTTGAGGAAGCCCTTTTTGTTCTCTTTTACTTCCTTTGACAGTTCTAGTTCTAAGAGGGCTTTGGCCTTTCTTGTTACCTTCCTACATATCCTGACAACTTCCCTATAGTTCTCCCAAGTGACAAGTCCCTTCTTCCATGAACTGTAAATTTCTTTCTTCCACAAGATTTTCTTCAGAAGCTCCTTGCTCATCCATGCAGGTCTTTTAGCACATCTACCTGACTTTTTACTCAAGGGAACGCACCTATCTTGGGCTTGAAGGAAATGGTATTTAAAAATTGACCAACTTTCTTGGGCTCCTTTACCCTCCAGAGTCTTAGCCCATGGGATTCCTGCAAGTACAGGAAGAGTACAAAGTTAGCCCTGCAGAAGTCCAGGGTTGTAAACCTACTTATTGCCCTACTTCTACCTTGTAAAATACTAAACCCCACCATGTCGTGATCACTGTCGATGAGGTTCCCAACCTTAATGTCCCCAACTAGTCCTTCTTTATTCATTAATACAAGGTCCAGCAGTACACCTCTTTGTGTTGGTTCCTCCACTACCTGCTTTAAGAAGTTATCATTGATGCACTGCAAGAGCCTTTTTGACTGAACATGCCTAGCTATGTTGGCTTCCCAACAAATAGCAGGGTGATTGAAGTCACCCATGAATACCAAGGGGTGTGTTGTAGACGCTACCTCCAGTTGTCTGTAAAAGGCCTCATCAACATCATCTTCTTGGTTTGGTGGTCTATAGTAGAACCCCACAACAGTTTCACCCCCCTTTTGCATGTCCCTTAATTTGCATGTACCTTAATTCTTACAAGCTTTCAACATGTTCTACCTCCCCCCCGGAGAGAACTCAATACATTTCAGTTGCTCTTGCACATAAAGAGCAACACCACCGCCTCCCCTTGCTGGTCTGTCTTTCCTAAATAGTACATAGCCATCCATAACAACATTCCAGTCATAGGAGCTGTCCCACCATGTTCCAGTCTTCACGACTATATCACAGTCATGCAATCTAAGGCAGATCTCCAACTCCTGATTATTTCCCATACTCTTTGCATTGGTACATAAGCATTTCAGAGAGGGAGTTAAGCCACCAGTTTTCACTCTTGCTATCTGACCATTCCTGGCCACTTCCATGGTTACTAACTTACTAGTGAGCCCTGTGTTAATACTGTCCCAGGTACCACCATTATCCACCTCGAGTAGGACAGTAGTCTGAAGGCTGTCCCCAGGCTCATCTCTAGTGACCCTGGTTCTAACCCCTTCCTCCTTTGAGCCTAGTTTAAAGCCCTTTCAACGAGCCCTGCCATCTCCTATGCATGGATCCTTTTTCCCCTTTGAGATAGATACACTCCATCTGTCTCCAGCAGACAAGAGCCATATAAACTTCCCCATGATCAAAGAACCCAAAATTCCAACAGTGGCACGAGTCTCTGAGCCATGTGTTAATCAGGTGTGATTTCCACCCTCTTTCAGTATTTTCCCTTACCACTTGAGCTATTGATGAAAACACCACCTGCGCACCCAAACCTTCACCTAGTTTCCCTAGTGCCTTGAAGTCCTTTTTGATTGCCTTTAGACTTCTCTCTATAACCTCATCATTACCAACCTGGATAACTAACAAAGGGTAATAATCAGAAGTCTGCATTAGAACAGTGAGCTTCCTTTTAATATCTCTAACCCAAGCCCCAGGCAGGCAGCAGACTTCCCTGTGGGATGAGTATCGTTGACAAATAGGCCTCTCTTTTCTCCTCAGAAGAGAGTTGCCTACTACAATTACCTTCCTTTTCTTCTTAATTGAAAAAGTCGTAAGATATGGGGATGAGTGACAAGCCATGGGCGACTCGCTGGATGGATCCTTGTCTCCATCTTCATTCGCCTGGCCATCTTGTCCCAAAGCCCCATACCTATTGTATAATGGCAGCTGGGAAGATGAAGGGGGCCGAGGTTTTCTCTTGCCTCTCTGAGGAGGGACCTCTCTCCATTCCCCCTTGTCCCTTATGTCCCCTCTTTTTGCCTGGTGACAGGAGGGGAGGGGGTCGTTCACTTCTTGTAGAGTGAAGGACCCCCTTTAAATCCCTCTTGAGAAATGTAACTAAGCACCAGATTTTCACAAAATCCTAAAAATGATCATCTTATTAACAAACCAGGGTCATGCCCACAAACCTCACCAAATTCCCACAGGGTATGAACAACTTTTCAGCAAGATGAAAAAAGAAAGTTAAACTTAATGCCTGATGATTTTAAAGGACTTGTCTCCAGGGTTTGCTATATGTTCTAGGTGTTCTAGAACAACTCCTGGTATCATCATTAAAGGAAGACATATCTGGCAACCAGCCACCTATTTTCATATGCCAGGTTACATTCTCTTCTGTAGCTCAATCTGCTTGGTAAGAGTGAGACTGTGAGAACATTTGAGCTTCCCGTCTCTGGACCCATTGACTCCAAGATGGGTCTGACTGAGAGTAGCTGACCAGCTGGTTTAATTTGGCTTAGTCAGGCCTCCGCAATCAAAACTCTGCTGTCAGAGAACCATGTCCCACCATTCTAACACAGCTCTGTTATTCCCAGTGCAATCTTTCTGTTAGGAAGTGGAGGGCAGTCAATGTAGGATACACCCACCAGCTTTGTGCTAGCAAGTAAATCTCCAGTATGAAAGGCAGTTGTCTTACGGTGATAGGGCATAAAAGAGCCCTTACTCAAGACAGGTCCCTTTCTTCTAGGTCTGTAAGTCCATGGGTCTACAGGCCCACAAGTGTCACAAACATCTTCTAAATCTAACATAATTCATGCCTGCAATGCTAGTAAAGTAAGATTCCTGAGCCCTCACAAGATACTGTTGCTTAAAAGTCAATGAGATAAATTGCAATCTTTGTGTCCGTTTCAAGAGCTGCACATAACACACATTGCTCTGGTTTTGATTGATTGGTCTTCCTAAGGCTAAATGCTCCAAAGCCTGCCCAGCCAGGAGAACAGAATTATTCCTTCTCAAAACCTTAGCAAGTAAAGCCTGATTTCTGCCCTCCAGGTCATGTGGGATTCTTTACGTCTTCATGAATCTGATTTCTCAATAACTGTACTATGTTTTTTAGTTGCAGAGAAAATAAAATCACATCCATTATGAATTTTCTTTGTTTTCAGTTTCTCTCCCCATCTTTGACATCTTAATCCATATTAACCTAAAGCTTTTGAAGTGTGCATATATGACAACTATTGTGATTAGAATCCCACTGCATTTTTAATAATAGCCAGTGGATACTTAAATGTGATATTGTGGGGAAGATAGAGCTGTTATGATTGTTAATTGAAAGAAGGATGCCTGTTGGACTGTCAGAGAATTGTGTCAGGACTTCCCCAGACTCAGGTCACTTGAGGCTTATAACTGCATCACGAAGGTCTCCAGTAAGAAGAAACAGCAATTCACATGTCAAGGATGCAAGAAATAAAATTCAGAAATCATTCTTAGTCTCTGTTCACTTCAATGAGTCAGTAATTTTTACAGGTTACCTTTATTGTATATTTCCACTTCATTAAATTATTGAAATTGTTTTCAAGCACAAAATTGGAGGAGGCATTGTTATGGATACAATTTCTACTAATTCTTCTGTTAATTCCAAGCAACCCACAAGACTCATCAGCAAGAAAATACTTGTTTTTATACACACAGTACGCACAAGAAGTGTATTAATCTTTATAATACAGTTTATTTCAAACTCAGTAATTGTAAAGATCACTGACCACACAACACCCTTTGCTTCACACATCACTGTTCATTCCCCAGCATTCAGACCAGCCCAGTGCTGCTGTTACTCTTTTTTCCTGAAGGAGTCAGTTCATTGTTAGATTTCTTTGAACTCTGGCTGATGCCAGGTGTTTAGAGGTGGATGAATAGTGACAATAGCATAACACACATTTCATGAAGAAACGACTTTTTGAAGGTCATTTCCAGAAGCTTGAGTCCGAAATGCTATCAGAGTGAATACAGATTATAGGAGAGGACTTGATTCTTGACCTATGGGCTTTTTGTGCTTGCCAATTTTGAAAGGCACTTTAAAGTCTCTCCTGGAGGATCTTTCTTATTTGTAGCATCTTTTATCTAAAAAAAGAATTTGATGTTACTTTTGCATCAGAAAAATCACTTTTTCAGTTTGAAAGTGGGAAGATTCCTCTGTTGATTGCTTTGTTGATGGGTCTTTGCGACTTGCTTAACTTTCAAACACTAACTGTTCATATTTATAAATCTTGTCTGATAGACAAGAGTGTTAGCTGTTTTTTGAATAGCATTATGCTGTGACACTTGCCCAGATAACAGTGGTGCCCAGCTGTCTAGCTGCAGTTTGAGATCCATCAACATTCAAAATTTAATTTTTTAAACATCTGTCGAGACTTTGGTTAGTTACAAACTGTTTCCTTCACAAATACTATAAGGCCAGTGTAAAGTATACTTCTTGAAATATGTTGGTATTTCTCTGTTTTGTCAAATTAGAAATGGAAGAGAAAAAGTAAAATGAAAAAAACCCATAAAATTATATAAAGTATTCCATTTTCCTCCTCCCAGTTTCTCAGCAAAAGTAACTTGTTAATTGGCACAAAGATAGCACAACAAGAAATCAAAAATATTATCCATGTGATCCACTTCCTAATACAAGTAGTTTATCATCTTATTAGTGCTTACTATTTTTCAGGTAAATTATTCTGAAAGTAAAGTGAATGAAAACTGGTAAGGGTCATGCTGTTACAGGATCTGAATGGGGACTGCAACTTAAGTTCGGCTCTGCTCAACTGGAATTGCAGGTGCATAATATTTTTGTGGTTAGGAAAGGGAGCGATTGGATTGTCTTTCCTTCCCTCCCGCCAAACAGTTCTTAACTCATTGTCCTCTTTCAATCCAACCTGAAACGCTGAAGATAACTATGTTTCTATTTAACTCGGGAGAATTAAAAGTGGAAGGAGAGCAGGAACACGGTTAGTGCCTCTACTAAAGGGAAGAGCAGTTTGGCTCCCTCACCCTCTGTTTGGCCAGCTGGGCAGCATGCACCTTGCCCTGCGGCTTCCCTGCACCTAGGGGATGATGTCACATGGGAAGGGAGAGAGATTAATTCAATTCAGGGATTAAGAAACAAAAGCATTAGATCTCATTAGCTCTGCTGCTCTTGGAACAACCACCTCTCCTCCCCCCTGCCACCACTATGCCAGTCAGCTTTTATTTCAATATAGAATAATATTAATCCTTTATAGTTCTCAGTTCTATCTGGCAAGCCCTAAATTCTCTGATACTGAGGACTGGTTTGTGACTTTTTTTTCTTTTTTACTCTTGCTCTGACAAAGAGTTGCTCACTTAAGTAGTCTCATTAACCCCACTATTCATGTAAGCCACCTGCTGTTTGCTTGAGCAAAGAATGCATAAAAGTGAGCAAGAGCTCTGGGAAAAGGAAAATTTCTACTTACACAGTTCACACACCCAGTGCTGCATATATTGTGAACAATGGCATTACAAACACTTCCATGAAAGAGCATTTGGGACCAGATCCGTAGCTTTTTAACTCAATAAGAGTCTGATTTCAACAGAATTTTGGACCACGGCCATAAAAAGCAAGCTACTTGGAGAATCTAGCCTTTTACAAAATGAACAATTGCTAGTAGGTGTATCACCAACCTTCAGTATTTTAACACCACACCCTGACATATGCGATTATTCATGATTCTGTGGGAAAAAGACCTTTATATGTAAATCCTGGGAATACAGCAGATTAAAATCAGTTAGTGTACTTAAACACATTTGTAATAATTAATAAAAAATTACAAACAGGTGAGAGAGGATAACTGCCTCTAAAACATTTATTCTACTAGTAATTTTATTACCATTGAATTCTTGCCAGACAGGAAACACCTAGAGGCTCATGTTTCACACCCAGTATTGCAGAGGTGAAAAGGTAGAACGTTCTGCCTTAACAAGTATGCAAAGAGCAACTTCAAGCGGAAACAAGTTTAGCACCCAGCTCTTACCGGCTCAGGCACAGAGAAACTCTCCATAATAATTCAATTCACTTGGTTGTGCAGCTTCTGTGAGACTGCAAGCTTTTGCTTTGGATCCTGGCTGCAGAGAGGCATGCAGCGTGCACACACACTCCCAAAATTCACTTGCTCTATGAAGGTTTCCACTAAGTGGCTACTTTTTCTGCCTGACTCGATGCTATGGAAAAAAAAAAAAAAGCGTATCACAAGTTTATATTTAAAGAGAGTTAGCTAAAGAGCTACATGCAGGGTACAAACTACATCTTTTCTAAACCAGCAACAGAATGGTGCAGTGGAATAATTATTAATCTCTTGAAGAATAAATCCTTCTGTTGTAATATACTATACAACCCAGAGGCATAGTGATCTCTGCAGGCGACAGTAATTCTCACTATCCTTATCAAAAATGACGGTTGTTCCTTTGAAGCAGATTGCCATGGTAAGACACTAGCTGAAAAGACAGTTTTTTATTCTGTCACGACAGGCACCTATCCCAACTCTGTGTACACTAACATCTTCCTTCTGTGAAAGCAAATTGAATAAATCTTTTCCATTTCTCCCTGAAACACTGTGTGTGAAGTTGACTGGAAATCTAGATGCACAGAACCAAGCAGAACAGAGGGAGCACTGAAATATTCACTTGACTTCAGCCAGATCCCTCCTTCACCTGCAACTATGAGGTCTTAGACGTGCCTTTATTTACTATCCAGAACTATGCCTATTTAGGAGTTCCAAATAAGCATGTGTTAAGCATTTGTTTATTAACGTTGGTAAATGTATTTCTTCAATATATGTTCTGTAATGGTGACAGAAAAAAATGTGTACCAATAAACTCATAAAATGGCACTCAAATATTTCTGTACTGTGCCTGACATCATCTCTGCCATGTGGAAGAATTGGGGTTTGGTTTTTGCTTTTTAAATACAAGGCCAAAGCATTGGCTTTAATGCAGATAAAAATAGTGGCACCAACATTGACATTACTGCAGCTAGCAACACATAATCCTTCTGCCCAGAGTACTGGCACAGATGCAAGTAGATACACCTTGAAAGGATCTGGTAACAGACTGAAGTCTGTCCGATTTGGCCCAGGAAGAACAACGTTTAAAATAAGCACTAGAAAAATGGCATTTTGAATGCCAGTCTGCATCATCTAGCTCTGCAAAATGCTCTTGTATTCTTTCCCTAGGCAAAATGAAAAAGTTGAATAAGAATATGCTCTTGGGTGTGATATATTCTCTTAATGATCATAGTCAATGCATAGAAACTCGACACAGTTAACAGGAAGAAGGAAAGCCTTCTATTAAACCTATGGTAGCACAGCAAAAAACAGATGTTTTGCCCCCCCCTTAAGACTGAAATAGAAGCTTTACATTTACATTATGCTTACAATTGTTCGAGTAGAGACTGGGAGCAACACCATGCTGCTGAGGTGACCAGTAACACCACACTGAGCACCACCCTATAGTAATCCAAAGGCTCATAGTCATTCTTCAGAAAGGTTTAATAAACTAAACATAATTATGAATTACTGTTAATAAATAAATACATCCATTCACAAATAAATCTTAGAACAGGGAAAGACAAACTAGTAAGATGACTCTATATGCTATATATAAGGGTGGGAGAGAGAGAATTCATCTAGCTGCATGTGTACATTCATTACGTCACTCAGATTTAATTTACACCAGGAAGAAAGTAGGAGTCTTATCCCTTATCATCTTGCACATGATGAGATCATTTTCATCTGTGCCAAGTGAACATGGGGTCTCATGCCATCAGAATTCTGCACTCTCATTGAAGCATTTTACATCTACCACACACTGGTCTAACTGACCAGATATATTATCACCTCAGGCACATTTTCAGCCTGTGTATGGAGCTAGCCGTGATTAGCTAAAAGATAAGAGTTAAAATTATTTTTATAAAAAAAGGGGAGACTGGTGGCTTATGATAATAAAGGCGGTTTAGTGTATATATATAGGGAGAATTTATACTTTGTTATAATTTGTTAGCACTCTGGACACATCATTTTTCATCATGTACTTTGAATGAGAGAAAGATACACTTTATAAGAATCCTCCATGCTTATATTATAGCATCATTCTCTCTTAATAGCCTTCTGGATATCCACATGCTTCATAGTAGAAATTATCTGCCAAAATCACTTAATGTTGAGGATATCATGGGACTGCGGGAAAAAGTCCACATTATAGTTTGTCTTCATTTCTTCTTCAATTTCTTTATTTTTCCATCAATCACCATAGTTGATTCCTTAATAGTGCCCTTGAGAATCCTTACCAAGAAAGCAGAAAGTCCACAGACACTCTCTCAGTCAGATGTTTCAAACGTACTCTGAGGATCTTGTAAATCTTCTCTAATACAGAATGGATCATCCAGGTCTCAAAATGTTTAATATAATCTCTCCTACAGTCAGCCTAAGGGACCACAATCCTCAGGGCTGCAGCCCTTCCCCTAATTTTCTGAGGTTTTGAAAATGTCAAGGCTAATCTTAGATTCACATAGAGGTTTTTTAAATAAGTTGCCTGACCTTTGTGTTTCACAGATATTCTGACTGATATAAACCAATTAGAAAGAAAGTTTGTCACCATTTTTTTTTTTATCTTGGGATATTCATGGTCTTTCCTGCTACTATCATCCAGAACCAGTTTTAAAAACTTGGGAAGCTATTGCTGATCTGACCTCAAACCCTTCTGTAGCTACAGCAACTACAAGTGCCCTCCTCGCTGTATGCTGGCAGAGGAAATTTCTTCTCTTGTAACCTACAGGAATTGCCACAATAATATATCAGTAGAAAGAATAAGACCTCACTCCTGTGAAATACACTTTATTAACTGCTTTCATGGGAGTTTTACAAACATGAGGAAATATTACTGCCATTTTTAATGGAAAACTCAAGCACTGGGCAATGCTGTGCGTTTAAGATAATCCAGTAGGTAAAGGGCAGAGCTGGAAATACAGACTTGGTTTTCTAAGGCCACACATAGGATACTAACCTTCTTAACATGAGTCGGTGTTGTTCAGCAGAAGAATCGATCAATCAAATAGTTTTTCCATTTTCCATTTTAATACTAGCTCTGACACCTAGTCCCTCTGATAACCTTGGTTAAGCCACTGCCAGAAATCCCTTTGAATAGGATCAAGAGTTTTTTATCCACACATGCAATTCAGGCTTTCATAATTTGCTTCCTGATTCTTATACTTGTACACAGATACACTTATTTAATAACTGATTTTTTTAATTGTGTAAATTCCATCGACAAGTTCTCATTGATACAACCTGTAATTTGCACCCATAACAGAATTTAAGATGAAAAAACAAGTGTTTCACCTTTCCAGATCTAAATATGCATTCACAGGAGAACTACCCTTCAGATATGACCTAAAGTGATGCCAGATGATACATGATAGTTGTCCATAAGTCTTTGTCCTCGTTTGAGTGAGAATGGAAAAAATTCTGTTCAGTGTTCTTACTTTTCAGCTCAGTTCTAACTGCACTTTCTGAAGTCAGCAGCCTGTTTTCACAGACAGTGTCTGCTGCTGGCAGTGATAACACCCCATGGTTAGAAGATTGGTGTGCAGACCAAGGCCACTGCTGGATCTGGTGTACCACACTGCGGGTGCGGGAAAGTGAAAAACCACACCTGCAGGGAGGAGTGGTCAGGAGAGGTGACCCCAAACTGACCAACGAGGTATTTCATCCCATATATAATATATTCGGTATAAAGCGGTGGGATCAGGGGGGTCTTTCCCTGTCTCTTGTCCCCTCTTGGACTGCTTTGCCAGTTTTGCTTGGCTTGGCTCAGGTCCTCTTTTGGTTCCTTCCTTAGAGCATCCAAGGAAGATTGTCCGTTCTGCCTTCGATCCCAATGGGTGTGTTTCTGAATCTGGTACCAGAATCCAGCTCCTGAACGTAGCTCCCATCTGCTGCAGGGCCCTGTCTGGGACTCCCCTGGTGCCTGCTCCACACCATCAGTGGTGATGGTGATGTAATTACCATTGGGGGCATTGGGTTCAATACTGGTTTTGTATATATTTTTATATATTCCATTTTTGTTATTATTATTTTCATAAAAGCTGTTCTAGTTTCCTTTTCTAATCACTAAGTCTCCTGGATACCCTTTCTCTCCCTCTCTGGGGAGGGAGGGGATTAACAGAGAGCATCTCTTATAGGTCTAGCAGCCACCCTAACCCTAAACCATAACAATCCCTCTTATTTTACATTGCCATTTAAGTATTCTAAAATAGCAGCAAACATTCACAGACCACATTATGAATTATATGATTCAGCTAAATTTGCCAGGAGTTTGGAGGAATTCATCATTGACACAAGACTCAAAACTGGTCCTCTGTTTATTCTGTCTGAAAACTGGTCAGTTACGTTTACAAAGAATGCAAAGTTTTTCAAACATTTCACACTATTAAGATCTGAGCAAGGACTTTCAACAGTTCTCAGTGTCACTTCAATATTCCTCTGTCACACCATTCTGTTCTGGCAAGAGATATCTGTGCACTTGGAGATTGCGTGACTCAGCAAAGCACTTCCCCAGATTTCAGTGCAATCAGCCTTTGATGGAGATGCATCCGGCAGCTGCAATACTGTCACACAACTGATCCTTCAGAAGCATGTCTGCACCAAGTTATGAATTCGAGGAAGGGTAACATATTAAATTTTATCTTTCACATGCCTTGCTACAGAAGGCCTTTGGAAGACAATCTGTAATTTTGCCCAGCATTCACTTCACAAACATCTGAAGGTGATGGGATAATCCAAAGACTCTCTCCATGGAAACAACTTTCCTACTGAAAGGTGTAAGAACATTGCTAATACTTTCTGAAATCCTCATCAACCTTTCTCACTGTTGTCCCTTTTCTCATTATTTTCCCTATTCTACTGTCATTGAGCTTGAAAGCTAAGAGAGTGTCCTTCTATCAACAGCATTTCTAACGTTTCTATGTATCATCACGTTAGGTTTGAATCTTCCTTATATTTCTTGGTTGTATATGATGGAATTGATGAACTAACTGTAGGAAGCCTTGCAGCTATTTCATCTTAATGAACACATCTTGGGACACATTATTCTCAATGAGTATATCCCCTTGATGTCCTGTTCTTAATATTTTTGGTGGAGTTACTTGAGAAGTAGCAGGTAGCCTCCCAAAATTTCAAAGACAGTTTATTCCTTTTATAAAGAGGTTCTACATACAAATACAGAAATAAACACCTATTTGAAAAGCATGGATTGTGAAAGGGGAAATACCTTTAGCAGGCGTAGATTTTGCAAGTCTTCCTCATTTTGTTACAGCCAAAGTTACTAAGCCGTCATTCTGCAAAGGTGTTAACACCTAGTGTGAGTGTCATGGAGAACTGTTAAGTTTCCTCAGACAGTACAGTATCATTACAGAAACACCTGTGTTAAAAATAACCTCAAGCTTATCTACTCTGAAGTATTCTTTAACCTTTGAAATGTTTCCTCTCTTACCTGTTGCTTTAATACTTGCATTGCATTCCAGACTACAGCTGTTAACAGAAAAATCATAATCTTTTTTTTTTTTCCCGTTCTTCTGACAAAAGATGAGACTTCTCTTTAGTGGCAAAGAATTCCATCTACAACTGCAATAAATACACACAAAGGTTGTGGCAAAAATCCACACTACAAAATCCATTCATTTTGTGCCTGCTTCCCTGTCTTCACCTAAGGTGTGACCACCATGACCCTCTCCCAGAAACAGCACCATGTTGTTCTGTGCCAGTAAGGCACCTGGTTGGTGTGGGTGTCTTCTCCATGGCATCCACGTCCAACCCAATGTTTTATAACATTGCTGGGGTGGAACAGTAAGCACAACATAAGTATCAGCATTCACATGAATTGCTTCTAAAGAGGGGAGTCTTCCCAAGAAGTGTGAGAGAATTGAACTAATAACCTCAAAAATATCTGACCATCAAATAGGTCCTTGGTGACCAGAAGAGACTCACTATATCTGCTACAGCTCACGCAGGAACAAAAAAGTACGAGATTTTCCTTGCAATGATCTTCCTCTTTCAGGAGGGAATTGTCAACCAGCAAAACTCATACATCTGACTCTTACATAGCTTTCTTCACCCAGATTGGTATGGCAGACGTTTGAGATGTAAGAGAAGCTAAGAGTCTTGAGAAAGAGTAGAGTCCTTCCACCTATTCACAGCTGCAAAATACGGTGAGTAAGGCAGCAGGTTGAGGCAGTTTGAGAACCACAAGGCTTTTTACTTTTCATCTTTGTGACTGTTAATGCAGAGTAGAGCCTACACAGGGATTTCTTTGTGTATAATACCTTTCTTTGTAGAATCAGTAGCATTTCAGACAAAAGAAAAACCACCAACAGCCTCCTTGCTAGGAATAGCACATTCTTAATTCTCATTCACTACTTTATCTACCAGTACTTTATCTGCTTTAACTGATTAGTCAAAGGCACACTCCTTGTTGACATCAAATGTGTGGCTAAAACAAGTGTATAAATGAATAATTATTTTCAACACTTGCAATGGGATTAAGCACTTATTGGATTAGGAAAATAACAGGATTTAATGGGGTCATTTATGCTGCAACTCTAATATAAAAACGTGAAGTGCATGCATACACATCAGATTACTATCTCTACAGTCCATCTAACTATAGCCATTTAACTATAGCCATTCATCTATCTAGCATTAATACATTTCTGGTGTCTTCCTTGTTAATACACTACAGGTGCGTGTCCTTGAGCATCTTTGTAGTGAACGCGTGACACTGTTGTTATTACCGTTAGTGAACAAGCACTTTCCAGTATGAGCTAATTTTGGTATCTTACAACTTTTCTAGATCTGGGGACCTGCTTTTAAAGCCTCAGGCACAATATGATAAATGCCTCTCTCACTACTCCCACTGTACATTGCTGGAGTCATCATCAGCTCTACCCGTCCTCACTGCAGTATTCCTACAGCTTCCTGGGAGAAAGAAAGGAGTAAGAAATTTGGTGAACTTACATAGGTACTATTGTGTTTGGCAAGGTTCTGATGGCAGGAGGGCTGTAGAGGTGAACTGTGGGAAAAGAGGCTGGGGACCCATGCTGGACATAGCCAGCTCCAGCAAGCTCCCCAGTGCCAGGGAGGACACACCACAGGACACAGCTGAGCCCAGTATGTGATGCCTCTATGAAAACATACTTAGGAAAGGATAGAAAACACTGGACAGGCAGAGAACTTAAAAAGGATTGAGAAACAACAGAGGAAACACCAAGGTCAGAAAAAGAGGACAAAGAGGTTCTTCAGGCACCAGAATGCAAGGAGAGGACCATGCCAGAGCAGATGGATATTCCTGAAGGAACTGCAGTCCATGAAGAGGCCACACTGGAACAGGTTTTTTCCTGAAAGATTGCAGCCCATGGAAAGGACCCACACTGAAGCAGGGGAACAGTGTGAGGAGGAAGCAGCAGCAGAGGGAAACTGCTAGGTATTGACCATAACCTGCATCCCCCATCCTCTCCATAACCCTCATCAGGGCAGTGGGAGTAGTCAGGAATGAAGGAGTGAAGTAGAGCCTGGGAAAGGGGGAAGGAAAGGTGTGGTTTTAATGTTTGTATTCTTGTTTCTCACTATCCAAATCTACTTAACCTGACAATAAATTAATTTTCCCAAGTTGAGACTGTTTTGCAGTGATGGTAATTGGTAAGTGATCTCCCTGTCCTTACCTTGACCCCACATTCTTGGTTTTCTTCTTATTTTCTCCCCTTATCCTGCTGAGCAGGGGGAGTGCAGCTGGGTGAGCATTTGGCTGTTAACCAAGATTAAACCAACACACCATTTGCAAATTTTAGACTGATTTCAGACACTGTGATCTAATGATGGCTTTGTGGTGTAGTATGAGCCTCTGGTTTTCTGCTTTGAAAAAGCATGTTCCTGAGTATCTGTTCCTTACTGGTAAGATCAGTATGGACATTGAATGGTGGAACAATAAACTTCTTTTTCTCAGTCTCTATTGCAGAGCAATGTACTTCCTGAAGCCACCCTGATCAGGAGAGTCAAAAGCTAGCTGGTGATGGAAATTGTAGAAGGATCAGAATAAAAAACCGCGTCCACGAAAAAGGTCTCTCTGAATTCCAAAGAATACTGGCAAGTGTAGAAGCCATCAAGACAGGGCATAGCAGTAGGTATTTCACTATTTTAGATGGCTATCTTTGACTTCTCTAAACTGAAGGAAGCTTGGTTTACCTGCCATCTGCAGTCTGCCTTCTGTATGCTTAATCTGCTGTGTGTCCTTTAAAAACATGTACCTGGCTGCTTCAATTCCTGGAAACCAAGCACTATTATTGGCTGTAGGACCCTACTTTTAAATGACAGAAAACCAGCCTATTTCCATGAATAGAGGGGAAATTAAAGAGTAAGTAACTAAAGTGGTATGATTGTTGATGCTTCCATTCACAAGACATTCAGACAAAATGAAAAATTTTGAGCAGATTTTTAGTAACATTTTAACTGCACAAAATATATAACAACCTGAAACAGAAAATTCATTGTGATTTTGAGAGTTTCTTTACTTGTTTAAAATATACTTCAAGGAAAATTGAACACTTACAGTATTTTCAAACCAGAAAATTATACTATTTCTTTTTAAGTATTGCATTAATAGAATTGTTTTCCAATTTATTATTTAAGTTACTTTTTGTTTGTTTGGCTTCAGCAAGTAACCTTATAAAATGAAATAAAATTCTCTGAGATGTTTGGTACTGCTGAACCTACTTTTTTTCATATATATGAAAAATACATACATTGCATCAGATGAAAAATATTGACAGACTCCACCTGGAGCCAGACACACTCCACCTGGAGTGTTAAGCTCTGGAGCTGCCACGAGGGAGAAGCCTGAGGAAGGTTGAGGGATGAGTCAGTGCTTCTTATTGATCCCAGTAAAGTTGCTTAGATCTCTGAATACCAGACAAAGCTATACAGCATATAAGAAAACTAAATAAATAAAATAACAAATATGCCCTTTGATGTCCCTTTTTTTAGGTACAGCTTCCAAAGTAAAAATGACCATATCTTATCTCCTTACGCTTACCTTTAAGAAAAGGGATGATCTTATAAAATCTAGGAAATATTTTCATCCTGAGAGATAAGCATGAATCCAAATACCCCACCGTGTGTTCCCAGCAAATTCCTGTCTCTTACATGTTTAGTATGTGTCATGTCCACGTGGTTAAACTGACCCGAGAGGCAGTCTACAAGAGGTACCCAACTCTCATTTGGCTGCCTGCCTTTTCCACAGAGAATGGGAGCAGTTTTGGGGGTAGAAAGTCATGGCTGATTTGAATCAGATGACTGCATTACTGCAAGGAAATGGGGGTGAAGGAGGACCAGAGAAGGGTGCACACCCCTGTCTGTACAAAACCCCTAAAAACTGCTGTCATATTTGAGGGAGGGAGAAAGACAGGCAACAACACCGCTACCAGCTTGCAGCCAGAATGGGTGGAGGAGGAAGGAGGTAGCAGAGGTGAAGCTGCTTCCATGTTTTAGCAAAGAAGAAAGGGAGATTAACCCTGCCACATCCTGATGTATGTGGGACAGTACAGGAAGGAAGCTGGGAAAGTAGGGCACAAACCATCTGCTCACCCAGTACCCCGAAATCCAGCAGAAATCCTGACTTTCAAGGTGGGAATCTTACCCCTGAAGTGGGATCCTGCCCCTGAAGCTGCAAAGGCTTCATGCTAAACTAGGACATGTGCTTCTTTAGGCTAGGTCTATGGGCCTGCCTACTTTTTATCTATCTCCTGCAGTGTGGGATTTGCTTGCACTGACTGCAGTCAATGCTGAACCCCACGCCTTGTCTATACTTGCAGTAACCGTGACTGGATTAAGCTTAACTATTTCTTAAAGTTTTCTCTTCCCTTACCTAAACCCAAGAAGCTTCATTTTGTGAAAGCCCAGTTTCTTTCCCTTTGCATTTTTGTGGGTAAAACACATGGTGTGCATTATGAAACAACATGTAGCCACAGCCAGTAGGGTTATTTCCCTCGCTTTCATGCACTTCTCCTGTACAAAGTGATATGAGGTATTCTGCCTATCAGTACATATTACAAAGCTATATAAAGCCCACATTCAGTTTTCCTTAGAAAGGAACACAGTTATGGAAACCAGTCTCCTACTGGTGGAAGGCAAATTTAATACCAAGGCAGGGCTCTCAAGACCAATGAAACCACCAAGGTGCCAAGGTCAAGGAGCAGTGCAGGATCTCCTGTGTCTGTGATGTGAAACACATTTCTCCCCACCAGACCCTCCCATTGATAAGCTCCCAACTCAGATTTCTGGACAAAGCCAGTCCTATGCTCTTTAGTGAGTTTTCCTGAGACTAAACAGATTCCATTGCTGCTCAGTTTTCATAAGAACATTTTTTTCTTCATCTTTTTTTTTCTATAAGAATCATGTCTTGGATTTTTTGTACTTGCTCAGGTACACTGTATATGAAATAGCTATAGACATGCATGTCTGCTCACTCTGTTCATCCCTCAAAATCTCACCACATCCATTTGGTCACTGACTGAATAAACAGACTGAATTTACACCATCTCAGGATCAAATAAGAAGGGGAACAGTCTTTCTGATACTTTGTTCCACATCATCATCCTGGATAGTACTCAGATTCCACCCGCATAATTTGTTTTGAGGATAAAAATCACTTGTTAATCTAAAAGGAGATAATGTGTTCTCAGCAAGGTGCAAACATTGGTTTAAATACTCTAGGTCTGTGATTTAATCCAAAGACATTCTTTATATCGTATTGTCAAATCTTTTCTCTTTTCCTTTTAAAAATAAAACACATAAAAACCAAGTGACCAGACTCAAGGATAGAAGCTGGGAAATCCTTAGTTATGGTTTCTGCAACTAAATTACAGCAAGATATGTCATAAAACCCCCTACATATCCATTCAATACATGTTGTACACTGTTTCAGTACACACATTCAAGTACCAATTAAATAAAATAACTTTAGGGGTTTATGTTCACTTTTAACCTAGTCCACATGTGCATCTGGTGTGCAAAGCTAGGTGACACAACTTCTATAAAAACTAGAAGTAAATTCACTATGTGCTAGTCTACTTATATATTCATCACAAAAACACACAGATGTTCATGTACACTGATTCCTATCTACATCAGTGACCAAAGCTGAAAATAAAACTGGCTTTTGTGTTGTCTGTACCTATATCACAGTGACATTGCAAAGCTGTGACTTGAAAACACCTTCTCAGCTTGCAGCCATCTTATATATGAGGATTCCTGAGCTCAGCACAGAATTTCTACTTTTGAACTATTTTTTTGTCCAATAAACAAATTAAAACAAACCACACATAAATCAAAATAATCTGATCTTCTACTTCCTCTATATCTTTACTCTTTTCCTATTTGAACATCTTTTTTTCCCCACTATCCTCTTTACTGAGCTTCTCACATCTGGACTGTCCCAAATGTTTCCTATGTTTTTAATCAGATCATCCATGCAGAGACATAGATGTGATCACATACCACACTCCACATCAGAGGATTCTGAAGACATCATCCACACATCAGTGTCTCCCTTTCCCAGAACATCTGCTCTCGGATCACTATAAACGGGCCCAGTCTTGGGCTTCCTGTGAACACAGCTCTCTTTGCACGCAACTCATCCTTGCTTTCAAAATACATACTCTTCCCTCTATGGATAGGAGATGCATTTCTATTTACAGCATCCATTTTTTACTTGGTGGCCGAAATTCACAAATATCATTCAAGTTTCCAGGCTTGAAGCAGCTAATCTCAGGAACGTTGATTTAGATTAGAGCAGCCTCTCTACTCACACCATCACTTAATTTCCTCCACTCGTTTCCTATTGAAGACAAGGTCATATTCAAGATTTTAGCCTGTATTTTCAAATCCACAGATATGAATAGTCTAAATTATGTGTGGGATTCCTTTGTCCCCTGCGATCATGACACTTTGCATCAGCTACTCTCCAGATGTGAACAAAGTGTCTCTCTCAGTGCAGAAACATGTTAGCGCAGGAGACAGAACTTGCCCAACAGCTGGTGCACATAGCTAGAAAGGAATTTACGTCCGGTATGTACACGAGGACCACAGACTCATCACCTCAAACACAACACATATCCCAGCACATATCCCACAACATACATCCCACCATGTATTACTGTATTAGTCCTAAAGCAACATTTCTCAACAGAACAGTATTTGTCATGCATACACTTTGTCGTGCTGATAGTGTCCATGGTGCCCACACATGGGCACATACCTACAGGCCAACCACAGGTCAAATACATCAGTGTCACACTGAATGAATCGCCATCCCACTGTGCTCATTAAAAGTGCCTGTTTATACATTGACTACTTTTGTGACTGAAAGCAGGTGGGATCTAGACATAGATTTGCACAGCTCACTTAAAACCTCTTCCACAGGTTTTAACTTGTGTCTCAATTCCTGGTTTCCTATTCATTTTCACTAGCTTGAAGAGAAGAGCAAGAAAAAAGTATGAGTCAGTCCATAAGTGTATGATCCTTCCTAAACAGGAGCTCAGATTTCAGACACAGGATCTGCTTTGGCTTTCATATAGCTTGAACAAATTTACATGAAGTGATAAGTGATGTCATATAGCTAAAGGACATAAATGTCAACACATGATATATGGTTTATATAGTCACAGACTAAAAAAAAGACTGCAGTAGAGAAACTGGAGTGATCCTTTTTTCAATACCCCAGAGAATCTTCAGCTCCCACTTACCTTGGCAGGTGCTACAGATGCTCTGCACTTTTCAGAATCAGGCTCCTATTGCTGTAAGCACAGAAACACAACCTGAGCAGTCTCCTCCTTCAGATATGGGAGGATTTATTCAATGTGTTTGTAAACAAATGGTCTTGTATATTTTCTGCCATTGAGAAATTTACACAGCAATCTGTAAGGATGTATAAAAAGAGTTGCTTCTTGTCAGCTGTGGACTCTGTAACATCCTTCATGCATTCAGAGATTGGAAGCTGTCTGTGTTACTCGTTAAGCCCAGCACAACCAAATTTGCATGGGGTCAGAGCTGGAGGTTCAGAAACCATTGGTAAAATGGAGGTTTGCTGTTCATGCTGGGCTATGTTACCTTTATGGTATCATTTCCACTAGTGTGTGTGAGGTGAGGTCTCCCTCACATCTTTGTAGCCTTTTCCACCCCAGGCCCCAGTTCCAGCCTCAAAGAGACCAGCTTGTGAAGCCCACAAGAAAGGAAAACAGTGTGATGATCGTCAGCCTCTCCACCTCCATGGAAAGCGGTGGAACTAAATAGAAAGCCTGTCCTTGCCGTTGATCTGGTATATACAGTTTGTCCTTGATATAAGACTTTAAATTATGACAGAGGGCCCCCACATGCTCAAGTGCCTCCAGCTTCAGCCTTCCACACTCAGAACTGCCCAGCAGGCTATTGCCATTTGAGATGACCTCAGACAAAGTACACCAAGATAAAACTGGTTTCTGCCCTGAACCACATTAAAAAAAATTCTCCAAACAATGATTTTGTCAAACTCAATCTAAAAGAATTACTCAATCTCAAAAGAAAGAGAAGGTGCATCCAGTACCTTCTTTAATGTTGCATCCAAAGCAGGGACATGTTACAGAGCAGGTTTTGAAGACCATTTTCTGACTTCTAAGCAAAACCAGCACTTCTAATACAACCAAAGTACCACTTGGCAGTTGAAACCCTGTATTTGTGCAGGGAAGGTAATACTGTTAAGAGAAACTCAAAAAAAATCCCCTAAATATCACCATTATGCAAAATGTTATGAAACTGTATTAAAAATACAGCTATTTAGGGGAATAAGACATTAGTATGACTGGACGCATAAAGAAATCTGATACATATGCATATCAATATGATGTTTAACCTCTTAGAAATCAGTTAAATCAACTGAGTGGCTGAAACTATTAGCCTAAAACAAAGTGTTAACCACTTCAAATGCTCAGATAGATAGATTCTGATAATGGAGCTGCTTCTCTGGTCCACAGTTTCTTGCCATACTCTACATTTCAGGGTTGCTTGAGCAAAGTGAGCTGATACAGTGGGAATAGGAATACTTAATCTCAAAGGCAGCTGTATTTTTAAATATATTTTTTAGCACTTTGTGATGTATTGGCCTGTGTCAGGAGACTTAAATATTTAAACAGGGTGACAGAGTTCATTTCAACTTCAATGACAGTCAAACCCCCTGACATCCCCCTTTTGTAATGTGAGCAGAATTTTCTTCATAGAAATAGCCTACCTCAAAGGAGTAAGGAGAAAACCGAAACCAGCTTCTGTTCCAACTTTTAAAGCCCGGAAAGTCTTTGCACCATCTCCCTCACCTTTACCTACTTGGTCACCCCACCCCCTTCCTACCGATAACCACTTGTTTTTCAAACTGAGCTAGAAACACACTGGCCGTAGAAAACCAGCTGCCCACTTCATCGCTTAGTGTGGAGGCGCAAGAGGCCAGCAGCAGCGAGTGACCTCCCGGAGAAGCAGGGGAGCTTCAGTCCCACCTCATGCTCAACTCTTCCCGGGTCAGCCCGGGATGCCTTTGGCGCTCCCCAGCGCGGCTTTCCGCGCTGCCGGAGGGGTGTGTCTGTCCTCCGGCAGACCGGGCATGAGCAAGCGCCTTTAAAATGCGACAGAACAAGAAACTCGAATTTGTTGTCTCACCCCCCTAATACTTTGAGATTGCAAGAATGGTCTGACAGGTAAAGCCAGACACACTCAGAGAGCCAACACAC
>JANHFX010015614.1:0-89304 GCA_027560015.1 Chloroceryle amazona
CGGGCTGCGCTGGCGGCGGTGGGGGACTCCCCCGCCCTCCGAGAGCGGGAGCGAGCGCTTTTCGGCGCCTTCCTGCGGGGCCTCGCCCGGGCGCCCTGCGCGGCGCGGCCTGAGGGCCCGTGGCGGAGGTGCTTCCTGGAGGGCCCGCCCGGCCTCGCTCTCTGCGCCCTGCTGGAAGCTCTCGCCTTTCCGGGGTCAGTCCGCCTGGCGCTGCGGCGGCGGGCCCGGCCGGGGCTCCGGGGCCTGCGCCCCGGTGGGAGGCGGGCAGAGGCGGCTGTCACCCGGGCTGGGGAGCTGCTCGGGGCTCGTCCTGCTCCGGGCTTAGCTCGGGGCGAAGGGGGGGCGGCGGACTCTGCGCCCCCATCCCTGCAGCTGGAGAGAGCTGAGTGAGTGTGGCCAGGCCTCGCTCTGCCCTCGGGACCCCTGGATCCCTTCCTTTCAACACCCTCTCCCTTCCCCCCAGCACCGGTGCTGTCACAAAGGTGTCTGCGGTTGTGCTTATTGGATATCCGAGGATGTTGAGAGCCGAGGAAACTGTAGAGATACAAAGTGATTAAAATCGCTTTGATTTTAATTTGATTCGGATTAAAATGGTGTGTGATTGAGCCACAGTGTTGTAATGGTGAAATCACAACAGAAAACCAATACTGTGCACATCCTTTTTTTAACAGTTAAAAGGGGCAGGGACTTACTCCAGTTGCTTTCTCCCAGTCCTAGCTTTCACCTGAAGGAGGTTGTCGAGGTGCTGGAGCAGTTCTTGCAGGAGGGACGGATGGCAGCTCTGATGTGGGAGGTCTGTCAGCAGCAAGCACAGGCTGGCTCACCTGAGCTGCAAGAGGCCCTGCTCAACAAGGTTGTGTGTTTGCCCGATCACGTGAGCAATAAACTCCAGGGGAAGAACCCACCAGTCTTCTTCCCCCAGAACTACTTTCCTCTCTTGGGTGATGCAGTTATCCAGGTGCTGCAGAAGATCTCCGATTCTCTGAGAGGTAAGGTTGCAGGAGGACTGTGCTACAGAGACTGCTCTTCTAAAGAAGTGTTTTGGGCATGGACCCCCCTGGGCTGGTGCTGAAATGCAGATAATGAGTTACACAGAGCCTCATGTTAATCCTTCAGGCTGAAGTTTGTTGTACTTGTAAAAGCATAACACAGCAGGAAAGAGGAGGATGGCAGAGGCTTTTAAAAATCCCACAGAAGGCTGCAGTTACCTACAAGTAGTTAAGCAGCATCATCTGTTCCCAAAGCTCATCTGTGGCCACCTGGTCTGTGCTGAAGGAATTGTATGGAAGATTTAAATGGTACTGAATGAACCAGTGGCTTCATTGCTCTTGTGTTAAAATGGGACTGAGCTACTTTAGTCTTCTGACTCTTGCTGTGTATAAATAATACTGGGTGCTGTTTTGTGCCCGAAGGCAGGTGGTGAAGGGAGGAAGAGATGGTGCTTGGAGAGAAAAGGTTAATCTGTGTTTTCAGGGGTTGGTACTTGTGGAAGTGTGTGTGTCTCCTTTGGGAGGTTGTTCAGAGGAAGCTGGTGCTGCTTTCATTAAGCTTGTGTCTGTTTTATCCCAGGTGGCTTGGATTGCTCCATTTCTTTCGTTTCACATGTCCTGGGCAAGGTCTGTGTTCAGGGAAGACAAAGTAAGTGTTTTACGAGACTGTTTTGGGGAGGAGGGAAGTCTGATTTACTCTGCTGCCACAGTGATCCTTCCATGCTAATGATGACCAACAGAGGGATTGGTAGACTGACCAATTAATACTTCGGGGGGGTTGTGAGTTGGACTGTACAGGCTGCCGTCCTTCCTGGGGCCACTCAGCTATGTATCTGATAGATGTTGATGCTTTTCTGTCAGCTTACATAAGCTGAATGTGTTCTGTTCTCCTCTCAAAAATTGGGGAGGTTAGTAGCCTTCTCATCCTGCTTCTTGGGGTCTCACTGGGACATCTCTCTTATGAGGAAAGGCTGAGAGCCCTGGGGCTGTTTAGCCTCGAGAAGAGGGGACTGAGGGGGGGTCTGATCAATGTTTACAAATACCTGAAGGGTGGGTGTCAAGAAGAAGGGGCCAGTCTCTTGTCAGTGGTGCCCCGTGATAGGATGAGAAGTCATGGTCACCAGCTAGAACTTGGTATGTTCTGAATATAAGGAAAAGCCTCTTCCTTGTGAGGGTGACTGAGCACTGGGACAGGCTGCCCAGAGAGGCTGGGGAGTCTCCTCTAGAGAATCTCAAGACTTGCCGGGATCTGTTCCTGTGTGGCCTGCCCTGGGTGATCCTGCTCTGGCAGCTGGGTTGGACTCGGTGATCTCCAGAGGTCCCTTCCAACCCCTGCCATTCTGTGTTCCTAGTGCTTTTCATCCAGTAGTCTGAAAGTGGCTTGTAAACACCAGCGTAAATCGCTGCCCTCTTGTGAGTGGCCTTCAGTCTGGCTTTGCTTAGGACTTTGGGGCTGCTGAATGCAGAAATAGTTGACGTGGCTGGGGATGAAAAGGAAAGATTTTCTAGATATTTACTGTAATGAGGAATACTTGCAAGTTCCTTAGGCTGCTTGGGTTAGTTCTTACCACGGGAGCAATTTAGAACTGCAGACTGTACATTGTATCTTCATCTTAGAAGGATCTTGAAATCTGTGCGCTGACCATGAGTAACCAGTTCTATATATTTACCGGTTTTCCCTTCTACCTCAGAGGAAATCCTGAGCACTTTGGTACCCAGGCTAGCAGATCTCACCAGGTCAGACTGCATCTGGCAAAGAATATGCTGGCGCTTGGTTGAATGTGTGCCAGACCGCTGGATGGAAGCAGTGGTCCTTGGTTTTGTGCAGAGAGCACCTGGGTAAGAGCTCTGCTTTCCTCCCTGATCCACAGCAAAGGCTGGATGATTTTTTTTTTTTTTTCACAAGTACTTGCAGAATCAGATTCTGAAAGATGCTGGTGGGGGTGTGTGCACGTAGACATTTTCTTCAAGTGCCATTTCCAGAGAGACTCTAGGGGTAAAGTCTGATTGTCCCCTCTCTTACAGAACCTACACCAGTCCTTAAAGATCTGCTCTTTGACATGCAGTGAAAAAAACAAGCAAAAACACCCTTTGCAATTACTGATCCTTAAAAGTGTAGTGGTGTTTTAGAGACTTTGTTGCAAATAACTGCTCACAGATTTTCCTATGATTAGTAGCAGCGTGACCGTACTCCCATGGATTCCTAATGCTTTGCTATTGACCTCTCTTGCCAGGGCAGATGTCTTGTCTAGGATGCTGGGAAACCTTGTTGTGAAAAACAAGAAAGCTCAGTTTGTGGTGACACAGAAGATGCTGCTCTTGCAGTATAGCCACACGGTATGAACTCTGTTGAACAGTGGGGTAGTAACACCTGGTTTTCCCAAGTGCCAAGGTGTTTTTTTTAGCTGAGCTCTCAAGTCTTCTGAGTAAGATTTAACTCTTCATTCTGAAATTAGCCCTTCGTCTCCCCATGTGTACCTGAACTGGTCACTTACATCCCCTCAGCTGAAGGTAATGATGAGGGAGGGGGAAACGATTGCTTTGAAATCATGGGATTCATGGGCTCTCTCAGGGCTGATGGCAGTTAGCAGAATTGCTGTGCTCTGGAACCAAGTGGCTATTTGCATGTGATTTCAGTGTCCTGGGGAGCTGGAGACAACTTCTTAATTTAGAATCTGAAAGAAGAGACTAGAGAAGTTGTGACCCACTTTAACGGATAAACATTAGACTGCAGAGATGAGACAAGGACTGGGATTTTTATTTTGTTTTTCTCTGCTGTGCACCCAAGTTTGTCACAAGGTGTTAGGAAGTGTTCTGTGGCTTGTGATGCTGTTGTGAGGGGTGTTCTCTAGACTTTAATCTTCCATATTTGCCTGAGACTATGCTGATCTGGTTTTGGTGGTAAAAATACTGTATTCCTGTCATATTTTTCTGTGTATTTCATCAGCAACTGCATGTGTGTCTTTCGTTGTCGCTTTTTTTTTTAAATTTGCTTACTTTTCTGTCTCTGAATGTTGTCAACCAGTCACTTAGAATGAAAAGTTTACCAGAGCAAAAGTACACGCTTGTCCTTGCTGGATGACAACTTTATGCCCAGTTAAAACAAGACTTGTGGTTTTCCTTGCAGACTGCAGTGCTGCAGAACCTTCTCGGCTACCTGTCCCTGGATAACCTTCGGCGTCCCTTGCTGATCAAAGTAAGGTTAAGTAACATGGCTGGTGGGGTATTTGATGGAAAAACATCTCCTGTGTGAGCGTGTGTGTGAGGTGCACAATTCTGGTACTTCTCTAGACAGTTTTGTTACTGTTTGTGAGAGCCTACCATATTGCAGCTAAATTGTGATATATAAATCTAAGACTTTCTGCGCTGCTGGCTTTAGTTTTTCATATTCCATTGGTAAAATGTCTTCCAAGTAGCAAAACTAACGAGGCTGGGATTCTGACAGATGCCCTGTGTCCTCCATCCTTCCCGGCCTCTTCTGTCACCCCCCACTTTTGTAGCCGGGCAGGTGGCAGCAAGTGATGAAGCTCATTGAGAGCTGTCTGTGTGCCACAAGCTTGATGCTTCAGAATATTTCTCATCTACCTTTTCCTCAGTGGGAATGCAGATGTTTTCCCTTTTCCATCAGTGTGATGGAACCTCTAGGAAATTTGTTATCTCTAAAAAAACTGACAACACTGCAGAATTTCCAATCTTCTTTCACTGGTTACACATTCTAAAATTATCTGGAAGTACTGGCAGCTATATAAGATCAGACTGAAAACACAAAACCATACAGTATATTGGGGTTTGTTTTGATAGTAACGCCTATTGCTTTGCAATAAATAAATATTTATTGCTTCTGAATTAAAATACCTCATTATATTTCATTATATATTAAACAAAGGTGGTATGGCATTCTTATTTGGTCAAACACAATGTGATTCTGGGCCCTGAAATACAACGTTAACTCCATTTGTAGGGAGTGTGAAGTCCACTGGGAAGCATGAAGACCAAAGAGCCATCAGAATACGAAGTGTGCTGTATGACAGCATATTGCAGAAATGTGCTTCAAAAAGAAGATTACTTAAGTGTAGAAAAGTTGTATTTGAAGCCAACTTGAGTTCTTTGATGCAGGTGCTGCAAGAACTGCTGGAGACCTGGGGCAGCAGCAGTGCTGTGAAACATTCTCCCCCTGAGCAGCAGCAGTATATTGGGAAGGCCATCCTTATCTGCCTCTCCCATCTGAAGGAGCCCGAAATTGAGAGCTGCAGACAAGGTGAGGCCCTGGGAGAAGCAGGGGTTAGATTTGTTTAAGAGAAGGTCTGACTGTGAGTAGAAAAATAGCTTGTCTTGATCTGTGGATAAACAAAACTGTCCCCTCTTAATCTTGGCAGCCAGGTTAGCCTGTTGGAATCCTCTCTAGCATGGATCTGATAGAGGTCCAAGTGCGTAGCTTTGAGTTATGAAATTGGAGAAGCAGATCTTTGAACTAAGGTTTAGGAACCCTCAGGTTTTGTGACAGGAAAGCAAGGATTGACTCTGGGACCAGTTAGAGGAATGGAGTAATTGATCTGCCATTTATAGGCTTACTGTTGGAGCATGAGTAAGGCTCCAGAGGGAACAGGGGAAATACTGGGTGTTATCTGCCTCTTTCAGCTCACCTAGCTGCTGAGGGAAATTTGTCTCTACATAATTGTGGTGCTGGTCAAAATTTGCAGCTTCCTTGAAACAAGGTGTTTCTTAAGTGGCTTTGAAGCACTCTTAAAAACAAGCTAAAGATTGACTTGACTTTGTTGGGGTTTTTACGGCATCATTTTTGTTTCAGTGAAAATGGAAGTATTCCATATTTAGAACACACTGTAATGTTTTATTGACTTTGTACCTCATGCAAAAGCACAGGTTTATTATATTGGTGCTGAAGGGAAATAGTGCCACTGCAGAAAGAGAAATCACAGTTGCTGGACCCCTTCCTATCTTTCTACCTATTTCTGGGTGGTGAGCGGCTAAAGATGCCCACTTGGGGAACCAGCATAATTATGGGTGTTTGTTTCTGTCTTTATTTCATGTGCTGTTTGTTTTTTGTTTGGTTTGTTTTTCAGAGCTGCTCACAAGCATGATGGAGGGTGTGAAATGCCACTTGGACAGCAATCTGCCACAAATAAGGCGTCTGGGCATGGTTGTGGCAGAGAGCATTAGTTCAAAGATAAACACTGATGGGCCTGTCTTGAAATTTCAGGTGAAAGTTACAATGAAATTATGTCTGGTGTTTAGGGCTTAGAGGAAATAAGGTTTAAACCAGAGGATCTAGGGCATTATAGCAAGTCCTAACACTTAGTATCTGGAAATAAGGAGAAGCAGCAACGCTTTCAAAAAGCTGGGGTATCTGTTTACAAAAACAGTTGTACAGAAAAGAGCTGTGTGGCTGACAGTGACCTTAAGAGTATAATCTGCTGACAGCATTCAGGATAAACTGATAATAATGAAGGACTGCTGGAGGATTACTGCGTTGTGTGAGGGAATCTGACACATGGGAGTTGAGAGGAGACTTTAATCATAAACCAGTGGTGAACATTCAGTCCCTGACACGGTGGGAATGCCTGCTCTGAGCGAGGTTTTCAAGACTGACATGGACATGTCTGCTCTGCTGTTTCCAGTGGAATTGATAAGAATTGTGTGATTAAATCACATAGATTCTTTAAAAACCTGCATCACCCCTCATGCTGTGTTGCCATTTATTAGATATTTTAAAGACTGTAAATAGCATTCAGGCAAAGTCTGATCAGGTGCTACTGTAAATACAGGGTCAAAGGTTACACGTGGCACAGACCGCTGTGCAGCATTAATACGTTACTGCTGGCAGCACAGTCACTGAAACAAATGGGATTCCTGAGAATTCATCCTTACAATTCAGTCCTCATTTGCATGCAGTAGGAGGGTCAAATGTTGATTGCTGGACATGTTTGCAGTAAAGAGAATGCAGTAACGCTTACTCTGAATGTCTAGTATGAAGAAGATGATGAAACAAGAGAATTGAAGTCCTTCCTGATGCAGACTCCACCATTCTGTGTTGTCCCCAGCCTTCCAGACGATGAGTAAGATATTGCTGTTCTCCATGTCTATGCCATCCTTTTTGTTCTCCGTGCCTTTTATGAAACAACAGACTAGAACTGTGCACAGTATTCAAGATGTCTTACATGCACTTTAGTCTCACGATACAGTCTGGTTATGTTAAATTCATAATACAAATGGTGGTATTGTTTGATAGCTGCATGTGGTGAAACCATGCTGCAGTTTCTAGGGGGTCTTCTGTCCCCCTGGGTAGAATCAGATGGCCTGTTTCCATCTGGGAGATCTGGCATTTGGGCCATATGCCTCCAGCCCATTTGTCAGTAACAGCCTATCTGTCAGTCTGAGACTGGTTCTTTGGTACTCTTAACTTCCACAGCATCAGCCGAGGCTCTCTGAAGCACTTGGTTTTATCAGATGATGAACAAAGCACTTCATGTTACTGGCAGATGAAGCTGTCCAGTGCTCCTGTGAACTACAGGTTTATTGCTCCCATTTTAGGGACATAGACAGCATTTGAGAAGCAGAGAGATCAAAGGACACACCAGAGTCCACGGAAATAGATACAGAGACCAAAGATAAAGGTCTCTGTTATTGTATTCATCCCGGTAGCAATGGTTAAAGATGTGTTTTTCTCATTTGTACAGTGTCATTCATAGCTGCATATATGGTGCAGACCACTGTGATCCAGTTATCACAGATAAGTCTTTCCTGAGCAGTCCTAGATATGCACCAAGTTAAGTAGCTTTTTTTTTATGCATTGATCCCCTCTGTTAAGAGATTCTGCTTCTCTTCTCCACTCACCCCATCCTCCTTCACAGGACTGTTTCTTGTGTAGGCCAAGCTAGGTGGGAGACTGCAGCAGGAATAGTCACCTGCTGAGACATTTACGCAGCAAGGCTTGCTGGTGTGAGTAGTTTCTTGCTTGTAAGGAATGTTTCTTTATTGGTTTTAATAGCTCTTGTTCCTCACAGCAGGAATGAGGAAGCAGATGCTGCACTGCCACTGGTATCGAAAAGTGACAAGAAAGCACCTACAGCAGCTCCTGTGATGCCAGACGAGGAGTCGGATGCTGAACTTGACAGGTATGGGGCAAGAAACTGGTAGGAAGTGGAAAGTAATGGCAGGTTCTAAGAGCAGACATGGGGAGAAGGGAGCTGTTGGTAACTATTTGTTGGCAAATCTGCTTTCTGGCCTTGTTCAGCCAAGTGTTATGCAGAAAAGTAAGACTTTGTGTGGGAAATCGCATGGTAGTATGTTAGTAATTAGAGCAAAGCCCATGTCATGTATAACTGTTGTATTTACTCCATTTGACTTAGATACGTGTTTCCTGGAATTACAGACCTGTCTATCCATTTTAATAATAGACCTGCCCCTAGATAGCTTCTGTCACTTTACCAATATATAAAAAAAAATCTCTAGAATCAGCTTCCAGTCTCTGGGTCACCTGACTGCTCCTTGCACTCGACCAGAACTGGTCACAGAACTACTCTTCTGCTGAGCCTCACAGTAATTTATAGGCCTTCCTAAGAAACCCTTTCAGGCTGGACTTCAACAGTGCTGCTGCTGATGCAAGTGACAGCATTACGACAATGTGCTTGCTGGCCCTGTCTGTTTTGTATGGATAGCTGGGGAAAGGAAGACTGTCTCTACCCCGTAGACTAGCTCTTGCCTTTATTTCATAGAATTGTCAGGGTTGGAAGGGACCTTAAAGATCATCTAGTTCCAACCCCCTGCCATGGGCCGGGACACCTCCCACTAGATAAGTTGCTCAGGGATGGGGCTTCCACCACTTCTCCTGGCAGCCTGTTCCAGTGTCTCACCACCCTTGTGGTGAAGAACTTCCTAATGTCTCATCTGAATCTACCCACCTCTAGTTTTGATCCATTCCCTTTAGTCTTACCACTGTCATCCTGAAAAGTCCCTCACCAGGTCTCTTGTAGGGCCTTAAGATACCGGGAGGCCACAATAAAGTCTCCTCAGAGCCTTGTCTTCTCCAGACTGAATAACTCCAACTCTCTGTCTGCTCTCTAAGGAGAGGTGCTCCAGCCCTCATCATTTCTTTTACAGTGATGATGACCTCGTCCCTTATGACATGTCAGAGGATAAAGAACTAAAGACTAAGGGTCCTCTGTATATCCGAGATTGTATTGAAGGTAGGAGATTCTGGGCTAGATCTTCATCTGTTTCTGACCGGTGTTGGGAGTCATCTCTGTGTAGGTTGCTTTTATTTTTCTGAGCTAGTTTGAAGAAGCTGTAGGATTTCTGGGCTGAAGTGTTGAACTGTAATTTCGTTTTAGTTCCTAATGCCACTCATGTGCTGAACTCAGTGATATCTGCCTATAACAAGACAAACTGGTGGCAGAAGCAAGCTGGGGGTATATACCCAAACACAACCTTTCTGTTAATAGCTTTTGTTTGTCTTTTGATTACCTTCAGTCCTGTCAGGATGTGAAGATGTGGACAAATGGGAAGCCACAGTCAAGGCTCTTGAAAGCTTGATTCGAAAGAATCCAGCAGCGACAAGAGAGGTGAGGTAGTATGAGCTATGTTAACAGTGAGATGTAATACAGCGTTATCCTGTTGCCCTTGTGAGGACACTAAGCATGCCAACAGAGCAGCAGGTCAGACTAATGTCTACCTGTATTTAAAGGTTTAAACTTGGGAAGGGAGATAGAAGGAAATAGTTGCTTTGGAGGTGAAGCTACAGAGCACAAAGGAGTGGGTGAAGGAGAGGTAACAGTATGGCGCTGAGCAGCTCCGGCGCCTAAAATGAAACACATTGCAAGCAGAGCTTGCCAGTACTGTGAGGAAGCAGAGAAAGCTCCATGCTTTCTGCTGGGTGGAAAAAAAAAACAACATTAGAAATGCAGTTCACAGAGCAGCCACAAATTCCACAGACCAATTGATTTTAATTTTGGATTTAGTTGATTTTGTAATCTAAATTTAATATGATTGATGCTCTCCAACAGAAGGGGTATAAAGTCATAAGGACTTTCCCCATTTGCTTGTGCTTCCTCTTTCTGAGGGAGCAGTTGGATTGTACTGGTCAAGGTGAAAAGCTCAGGTGAGAGGAGTGTGGGACAAGGTCACTGGTGTGATGTGCACTCGCTACCACTTGTTAGTGAACACTTGAAGGTGGCAGAAATACAGGCCTCTGCCACCTGAGAATGGGGCGAGGAGTGTAGTCTGGTAAATGATGTGCAATCTGCTGCTGCTCATCAGATATGTACTGAGCTGGATGGGCTTTGGTGTGGAACTGTACCCTGTAATCCATCAGTCATAGTGACAAGTCCTTGTTTATCACAATGCTGCCATTTGTCCAAAAAGCCGAAGTGAATGTGGACAGAGAAATTGGCACAGGGGTTTGTTAGTGTTTTGAGAAACCCATCTTGATGGTTGGTATTCAGCTAAATGTGTTTTCTCTCCCTCCTAAGTAATGGATATATTGCCTGTATTCCATACCCTCATTGTCTTTGCTTAAACATTAGAAATGATCTGTAAATCCTGAGAGTCAAAAAAACAAAACGCCTGCAGGGATTTAATAGTTTTTTTCATATTTTGAGCAGGTTAGTGTGGAGCTGGCAAAAATCTTATTGCATCTGGAGGAGAAAACCTGTATTGAAGGTTTTGTGGAGCTCCGTCAGAGCGTGCAAGTAGCTGTTTTAACCACAGATCCGATACCTGTGAGTCCTTCTTACCACTTTCCTCTTTTCTAGTTGAGGCACAAGCAAAAATATAAGCAGCTGAAGTCTCTTGTTAGCTTGACAGAAGCAGCTCTCAGGGTTTGCTAGAATAGCTAGTTCATGTCTGACAGCATTTATGCAGAGATGGGCTATGTAGTGAAGAATCTGCAATGGGTGAAATGACAGGAAAGAGGAAACTCTCAGGTGTAATGGACTGAGGAAACTGGCTGGAGACTGTTAGTACAAGAATACCTGACAAGACAAATTAGGTAAGGACTTGTTGCACCAAAGGGGAGATTTTTTTCACATAGAGGGAAGCTGAGCCACAAAGGGCTTCTCTTGAAGAAGACTTAACTGGTGATTGTAATCATAGAATAGTGAGGGTTGGAAGGGACCTTTAAAGATCATCTATTTCCAGCTCTCTGTGCCACAGGCAGAAACATCTTTCACTAGATGAGGTTGCTTAAAGCCCCACCCATCCTTACCTTGAACACTTCCTATGATGGGGCAACCACAGCTTCTCTGGGCAACCTGTTCGAGTGTCCTGCCACCCTCATAGTAAAGAATTTCTTCCTTATGTCAAATCAAGGTCTATCCTCTGCCAGTTTAAAACCTTTACCTCTCATTCTATCAGTACATACTCTGGTAAAACATCTCTAGCTTTCTTATAAGCCCCCTTTGAGTATCGAAAGGCCACAGTAAGTTTATCTTCAAAATGCCAAAGCTGCCACGGCAGCTGTTTAGATACCTCTGCACAGGAGGGAGGGGAGAATGGCGAAGTCCTGTTTGCCATTTACTTGCTTTGGGATGGTCTAGAAGTGGAAGTGTTTGAATTGCCCCTATTTACACAGCATGTCTCTTCCCTTCTCTTGGAGATCTGTTGCTAACTAACAGGAAGTAGGACTTCTGCAGCGGAGTGTTTTTGGAGTTAGTGTCTTTGTGTTCATTGTGCCTTGATTTTTCTGTATAGGTAGCAAAGTACTTGACTTCCCAGTTCTACTCTCTGAACTACAGTCTTCGTCAGCGCATGGACATTCTCAATGTAAGTTTTCTCTTCGCTTCCCACGTTCCTCCTATCCTGGTTGCACTGGTGCTGTTTCCCTGAGGTCTATTGGGATGTATTTTATTCCTCATATGAGGAAGCAGAGGCATGGGAATCTCTTATGTTGGTATTTGTGCCTGGCATTCCCCTCTTGTTCATAACCCTCCGACACTCCAGTTACACCACGATCCTTCCCCACAGGGTGCAAAACATAACGGTGGTCATTTGCCTGGGAGAAGCCACTGCTTCCTAACACATCACCAGTCTGTAGTGTCTTCACTTTCTGAAAGACAGCAGCCTGCCTGTGACTACATCATTGCACCTTCTGGGTCTGAAGAAGGAGCCACTGTTCTGTTTCAGGGCTAAGTGACCAAGTGTTTGTTTAGTACCTCAGTGCCAGTTGGTAGTTCCTTGCTGTTCCTATCAGTTTAGGTGCAGGTTACTATGTTCTTGCTCCCTAGTACAGAGATTACTCCTTTTTAACAGAACCTCACTCATTTTCATCTAGGTATTGGTTTTGGCAGCTCAGGAACTGTCCTGTCCCAAGTCCTATGGGAAGACCAAGCAGTCTGGTGCCCAAAAACCTTGTATCCAGCTTCTTCCTGGAAGTGACAGCTCTAAGGACTGGAAAAGAATTGTTGATGAGAGGATCAAAAGCAAGACCCGGAGATTTGCTACGGTGAGGCCAGGACAGAAACAAATTAATGTCCAATCCAGCAAAACCAGGGTGTTAGCAGTTGCTGCAGTTCTATCTGGAGAGAGTAAAATACCTGTGAAATTGGGCCCAATTCAAAGGAAGGACTGTGTAGTTTCGAAAAGAAATTTATCTTGGCATCTGGTTGAATCTTCTCGTGCAGGGTACCAACTCCTGTAGTCCCTTTCTGGCAGGGAAGGGAAAATAAACCTTGAACTCCTTGGCTTGTATTAAGGGATAGATGTTTTGTTTTATGCTTGTTCTGAGCTTGTCTGGCCGCTGCAGGGAGCTGTGACTGCACCTCACAGATCCCAGAGCCTCCTCCATCAGACTGCTTTTGGAGTGGACAGGCCCAGCCTTCCTATTTTCCAGGGAGATAAACTGAAGCCAGTTTCCTAATTCCCAGAACTCACCTGTGGTTTGTCCTGGAGAACTTGTTTTCCAAAATGCCTTTATCTCTTGCATGTTCTTGTCTCTTGTATCTACCTCAGCAGCACTGAGAGATATTGTGCTGAAATACTTAGATGTGCGAGAGGATCCAAAGTGGGAAATGAGCCATGCAGTCTGGAAACCAGTAGCCATAGGCATATGTGCAGGCAGGGGCTGATGATGTAATGGCTGCAAGGAACCTGTAGTCTTGACAGAGTCCAGGGAAGTGGAAGAGTCAGATACTGCATTTTGTGTCTAAGCTTCATTTTCCTCTTGGACAGGGTCAGTCTCAAGTGGAACTGGCTTCCAGCCCAAATGAGTTCAATTCTGTTGCTGGGCACTTCTTTTTTCCACTGATTCAGCACTTCGACAGGTAAGTGTGACTACCTTGGGATGTGGGTGTGACAGCTACCAGAATAATGCAGAACCTTTCTGCTCATTCTGCTTGCCTCGCAGCAGCGGGCTGAAGCCCAGCAGCTGTGCGGGAGTCCAGTGACACCACAGTGATGCCCAGCTTGTGCATAAAGCTTAGAGAGGAAGGGTGTATGGACTCCTGGACTTATCCTTTGAAGTCTTCTTGGGCAGGAGTATGTAAGACCCTGCAGAGTGGAGATACATTATGAAGAATAACCTGTCAGCAGGTACACAGGTGGATGTTTTTGGCAGTACCAAATCAGTTGTCTTGGCTGCCTCTCCACCTTAGGTGGTTCACACAAAACCAGAGCTCAGACTGCAGTCTTTAACCAAAGTTAACTCTGTCTCAGCTTTGGGCCTGTCACCTGGACTGGTCCTTGTGACCATGTTATAGGACACAGGACAGAGTTTATTGTCAATCATTTAAGCATTTGCTTACCTGAGGAAGGCTGAGTATTCGGTTCTGTGAGAATCAAGATTCTTGTAATACCAGTCCTAATGATTTGCTTCTGGCATGGCAGCGGTGCTATTTTTACATGCAATTATAAGTAAAGACTTCTGGTAGAACAAGTGATCCCTGCTGTAGGAGTAGAGGATATTACTGGTCTGGGAGCAACAGCTGTGGTCTGGGTTAAACTGGAAATGGCTGTATAAGGACGGTTGTAGGGATTCAGGCTTGTGGGGGACAGTTCTCCCTGCATAAGCACCCTGACTGTGCCAGAGAAGCACCAATTAGCCTTCTCACTGCTACAGGACTTTGTATCTTGCACTTGCAGGCCCTTGACAACATTTGATCTCCTGGGGGAAGATCACTTTGTCCTTGGAAAACTGGTCCACACTTTAGCAATGCTGATGTACTTGGCTGTCAACACTGTGGTAAGAAAGGCTTCATGAGCTTGCAGACAGCGGTAGAGACTTCCAGCCTGGGAGCTCAGAGGTGCCTTCTGAGCCTACACTCAGAGTGGCAGCAAGTTTGAGTTGCATGTGCTGAGAAGTTGTGAAAGGGGCTGGGAAGAAATGGGCAGAAAAGAGACATGGGATTGAAGACATCCCTGCACTCTCTATTGCTGCTTCTGGTAGAAAAAACAGCAGCTTCTGTGGGAAGCTGGGCACATCATTTTACTGCCTAAACTTCATCTGTAAAATAAAGTTAACTAACCCTAATCTTCACAACAGTGAATCTCAATGTCCAGTTCTGTCAGGTGGAGTGAATGTGAAGGTGTTCAGTGTCATAATCCTGTCTTGCAGGCAGTTACTGCAATGGGAAAGGCGCTGCTGGAGTTTGTTTGGGCCCTGCGTTTCCACACTGACTCGTGAGTTGTTCCCGTATGCTTTCCTTTTTAAAGATCAGCTGCGAGCCAGTCTCCAGCTGTGGTTTGTGTTTGTCCAACAGTAGCACCTGACCGAGAATGACTGAATGCATTACCTGTGTGCTCTCCTCCAGCCTTGGGTTCTGAATATTGCAAGAATGTGTAACCAAGGCACCATAAGCACCTGGCTAGAGCCTTCTAGTACAGAGGTAGAGTCATTACCAACAGAAAGTGTGACCAACTCCTTGACCAGTTGTTGATGTGATAGATGAAACTGTTTACTCGGAGAGCTTAGAGAACTTTAGATTCAATGCCAGCATTCAACCCTGGAAAGAAATTAAGACATGCAGGCAAAATGTTGTAAACATCCAGTTTCTGTTCTGATCTCAGGTTTGCCCAGGACTCTGAATTACACCAGTCTCCCTGCACCACAGCATGACAGGGTCTCCCTGTGTAGGCAGTCTGCTAGCTGGCATACATTTACATGCCTAAGCAGTAGGAATATGGCAAAAGTCATCATAATTATAAACATTTGAAAGTGGAGAACCCTTGAGGTGAGGAAATCATGGTGAAGCACAAAGCTGCAGGCTCTAACCAGTTCAGTCTTCCTCCAACAGGTATGTGCGCCAGGGTCTTTTGTCCTGTATCTCCTCCATACTCCACAGTGTCCCTTCAGAGCACCTTCTAGAAGACATGACAGACGAGCTTTTGGAGACATTGTCCTGGCTGGGAGGTAAGATGGGGTGGTGAACACCAGGGTTTTTCTGGTTAGTGGTATAATCTTTGTGCATTGCTTTAATTGTGATGGATGCCCTGGTGTTGTGCACCAGAGATTTACATGAGCATAACTGCCTGTAAGCTTGGGGCAGATACCAGACCATCCCGTGTGCTGTACAGATATGTTACCGAGGTATCTGAAGCACGATCTGAGAGCTGTGTGTGGCATGTCAAAGTGTGACTGTCCTCAACTTACAGCCCAACCAAAGAAAATCCCAAAGTGTATTAACTGCCTCCTTCCTCTGAGTGTCCAACTGCCCACCTCATGAACCTGCAGAAAGTATTGTCATATTACGTATTAAATCAAGACAGTGACTTTGACCAGCAGTAGCATACAAGGCTTATATGGCCCACTTACACCATGTGCTGCATAGAAGGTGGGTTTCATTAGTGATAAAAGCAGGAGGAAGAAGAGCATTTCCCTGTCTTCCAACTTCCCCTTCTTGATGGAAAGAGCACCCTAAGAAAGACAGCAAATGACTTCACATGCTGTGCCCAGCACACCTTCCAGGGCTATGTTTGTGGCTTATGGTAGGTTAGAACTGCACAAATGGGTGGTCAGGTATTGCAGTGTGCTGGAAGTACAAGAGGAAGCAATTCCTGTGTGCCTTGTAGCTCTGAAGCCTCCACTGTATTCGGTGGACTTCATGTGACTCGCTGGGTTGGTTTCCTTCACCGTTCTTGCTCTGGGTGAGTTGGCTTCCCCCAGGGAGCAGGCAGGAAGTGACACTGACACAGCCGGCCTCTGATCCTTGCAGGCTCTGCAGCTCTGTGCCCTTTCGGAGGAAGAGAGCGGCCTTGCGGGGCTGAAAACTTTACTTTTCCCATGACATGGTGTGCTCTGAGGAATCTGCTTGTCTCTGCAGTTAATGCTGCTATTACCAAGTGAAGCCTTTCCAGGAATGCTAGAAATGTATTTTCAGGATGAGGGTCTGTGTAATCTGGTCTTAATGAGTTACTTTTGAATGGAGTAGGATCACAGAGCTAGTAGTTTCTTTTTACGTGTGAGGACAGTGTAATAGCCCTCTCTTTACTTGTAGTGCTTTTGCATGAAAATTGTGTTAGATCCTGGTGGAAATGAGAGCAGGATAAGATCACAGTTGTGTGTATAGTAGAAAAGGGGAAGTTGTTGTAGGGGCCATTCAGAAACTTTAGAAGGATACAACTTGGCTCTACATCTGGTCAGATAACGATGTAAGTGCAATTTAAAAGGGCTTCTAGAGCTGCTTCCTGAAAGACAACAGCTTCTTGGGCTATGCCTTTGCTATTTGTTTTAAGATTGCTGGTAAAGTGGCTGTCACAGGGGAGGCACTGGGCTCCTTCTTGTTGCTCTGACAGCTGAAGTCAGTCACTAGAGACCTACTTGACTGAATCATGGTTTTGAGCAAGCTGACTTGTTCTTGTTTTGTGACTCTTGTGGACAAGAGTCACAAGGTGTCGTGTATTAGATCTGCTGCTGTAGCTGGGAAAGGTGACAAGCTCTGAAGCACCCAAGCCTTTTACTACGATGCCTGATGGCCGTGAAAAGTCATCACTTCAGGTTTCAGCTTATAGCATCTCCATTTCTCCTGCTATGGCTAAAGCATAATGAGGAATAGTGGGCTAGAAAATGTTATCCATGAAGCATTTACTAAAAATCTACAACTCTGCTCCTATGTTACTGTATCACAGCCTATGCAGATGGCTGTAGTTTGTGTGAATATGACTGTTCCTGCCCATCAACCTTTGGACTGTAACTAGAAGTGTTCCCTGTTAGAGTGCCTGTAGTGCAGTGTAAGAAACTACAGTCACTGCCATGGTACCATCTACTTCATGGATGCTTTGGGACATTTCAGATGGGGAAAGTGGTTGGGATTCACCTTGTACTTGTCTGTCACTGCCCTTAATGCTGTTCTGGACCTGGTACTGAGCAGCCGAATCTTTCCCAGGAGAGGCAGGCAGGCAGGGAGGGAATACCTAAACACTTCTAGGAAACAGTTCCTTTGATCACTCAGCAGCTGCCTTTGAGGGAATTCCCCACCCCTTGCAAGTGCTGTAGAGCTACGGCATAGGCAGGTCTGGTTTATGCCAGGACCTGAATGCTACCCTGGTGCCCTGTGCCTCCCGCTCAGGGGCAGCAGTTCAAGGTCTGTGCTCATGGCAGCTGGAAACAGCGCCAGCACCAGTCCCAGCTTTTGAGCTTGCACTGTTCTGTCTTGTATCATCCCTGCTTTTGCCTTCTCTAGAGGGAGTGTGGAAAGCTCTCCCTATGGCTATAAATAGCCCTACTCCATCTGAATGAGTCATGTGTTTGGGCTGACAGGACCGGGCTCGGAGCACACTGCTTGTGCGTACAGGATATCCTCACACAGGCTCTCTGCTCTTCCAGGCTCCCCCTGCTCAGACATCCTGCGTGCATCCTGGTTTTTACTTTGCAGGCCCATTAAGGGCCCCTGTAATAACAGCTGCTCAAAGCAGCTTCATGCCCTTCCTTACCTGCTGCACAAAGTGTGAAAGAACTACTCGTTTATCCAAAGAATAGTCTCTCAGAACAGAGAATGTGTCAGAACTTGGGGCCTGCCTCTTTCTTTCCCCTATTTGAAAGGCAGTGTGACTTCAGGTTTCAAGAGGGAGCTTTTGTTTAGACTGCAGGAATTGGCAGAATGGAGATTTCAGGATTTTGAGCAAGTGGATTTCTAATGGCAAACTGCTTTTTTGCTGATCAGTTGCAGAAAGGTTAGGTGTAGCTTAAGGGCACAAGTACAAATCCTGGCATGGAGGTTGTCCCAGGGAATGAAGGTCAGGTGGTTTCTGCTGTGGTTCACCCCAGCTGAGTCTCCGTTCCTGCTATAAGAATGAACTGAGCATTATTGCATGCAACACTCACGGCTTAGCTAACCTTGTACTGCTGAAGATGATCAAGTTTACACATCTTTGCCTTCTGGTCTAAGATAATTCTTGCAAATGCTGATGTCCAGCTGAGACAGAGTTGCATTTTGTTTAGTGCTGCTCTGTGATGGTCAGTGAAACAGGAGGTGGCTGTTATGTGAAGGGCAGTTCTTCCCATTTTCCAACTAACAGTGGCTCTTCTTTTACAGATGTGGTGGAGAAAGATCCAGATGGGGACTGCAGGAGGCTGGCCTTGCAGAACTTGCTACTAATGGAGAACTTGAAAAAGAAACTCAGAACCGTCCCTTCCTAGCTGAAGGGTAAAAGAAATGACCTTTACCTCCTCCTCTTGCCAGCTGGATGTGTGTAGGCACTGCTGGAGCCTCTTCGGCAGTCACCTGGCTGCAGAAGAGGAAGAAGGGGGAAGGGTGCAGAGCTGTAAGCCGGCGAACCTGACTTGACATCTGGACTTTGTAGTGGAGGCCAATTTAGTGAGCTATTGCTATCCGGTACGGAGTGTACAGATGCAGGAAGGTGGACTAGCACTGCCATCCTCCCCACGCCGCCCCAGCCCCCACCCCAGCTATTTATAACCTTGGCAGATTTGAGCACTCTGCTAAAAATACAGGGAAGATCTCATAGCAGATTTGTCAGAAAAACAGGAGTGCTGCAGAGGGCCACTTACCTCCCAGGGCTAAGTCTACACCATGCCCATAACAGAGGCTCCCATGTCTTCTAGCAGTCAGCATGTGGTGGAACAGTTATCGGTCTGCTGTTCGAAGGGGGTAGGGCATGGCACCCCGGACGAGGTGCAGGAACTGAATGGCTACACTTACCTTCTGAAGATGTCCCAAACGTTAAAGGCTTGAGCTGGAGCTGTGCTGTGGTTAGGAAGGGCAGGGGAGAGATTCTTTTTGTATAATCTCAGTACAGAAATAAATTTCTATTAAAAGATAACTGTCATCCAGATTTTGGTCTCTCCCTACCCTTTTTCCCTCAAAGCATTCAATTTAAGAGCTTTGTATTCACCCCGAGTTTTGAAGCAAGTTACAAAACAGGGGAAAAAAAAAAATCACTCCAGGGAGAAGGGCTTGCTGGTATGAAGTGTACGAGAGAGACTATAAACAAATCTCTGTGGGGCAGGGTAGCAGGCTTAAAAGTGAACAAAACTTGTTTGCTTATGTTGGGCTTCACTTTTCATGGTTCTCCTTGTGACAGGGAAGAAATCTGCATACTAAATTTTGCTTAGTGCAGGGTAACTTCTCATAACTGAGAACAGAAGCCTCACAGTGAGAAAGAAGCTTCAGTGTCTCAAAGTGACCCAGCTGGAGCAAGGAGGATTGGACCAGGTGACCTCCAGAGGGCCCTTCCAGCCCCAGCTATTCTGTGATTATGAGGTGCAGTCCAGATTTCTTTAAAAGGCACCTCTAGCCTCTGTGACCCGAGGATGAAGCTAAATACAAAAAGCCTGGGGCTGGGGGAAGCCTCCATTTTGCAGTAGGGAAGTAGTTTGACATTTATGCAAGCGCCTACTCAAATAGGACAGAGATTGTTTTCAGAAGTTCTCACGTCTAGGGAATGAGAAATTCGTTAGCAACTTGGCACATCAAAGTTGGACTTGAAAATTTTGTCAACTCAGGGTTTCTGTCTCCATTACTCAGCTACTTTCTGTACTTGGAAAAAGGTCTGAAGTTACATAGTTCTTGGCTTTTGTGGGTGGGATGTTTTTTTTCCTCCCTCAAATTTATTAAAAATAGTAAAAACAGCTTCATCAGGGGATATACATGTGAATCTTTGAGATAATACATTAACTTCCATACTGTTGCTTGTACAGTCAAGCAGGAAGACTAAATTTCTTGGTAATAACCAAAAAGCTTTCTCACAGCAGCATGTTGACGGATATATGGCCCCTAATGAACCCAGTGAGAATAACCAGCTAATAAAGTCAGCTTTGTGTTTGGTAAGTGCAAGTTGTCAAGGGTCTTCTACTTCATCAGCCACTTCTTCTTCCACCTCCTTGTTCTCTATATTGCTGTGGCAAATTTGCCCTGGACCTGGAGCTCGACTCAGGGGAATGCCCACTCCTCGGTGAAGGGCCTCAAGGGTCTGCTGAGTCACATAGTAGCTCAGGTTCATGGGTGGGATTCTTTTCTGCATTTCTTCCAGATACTGATAAGCCTAAAGCAACACAGAGATCACTGTTAGGGTGACAGGGTGGCTGTCCTGCTTACACAAGTCACAGCAAACCAGTGCAAAGCATCTGCCCTTGGTGTGTGGCTGTGGTCTTGACAGGAGCTCAGTGCTGAGGGGTGCCAGTACTTAGCCCGGAGCTGTAGCCCTTGCTAATGTGATGACCTTTCACGGTGGTTTGTGTCAAGTCTGTCTTTTTCAGTTTAAAAGGGAGGGGTCACAAAGGCTGCTTTTCAATTCTGATAACTGCAGCACCCTGAAAACACCATGTTAAAGTCAATCAGCACAGCTGGAGAAACTACCACTTGGCATCCTGATGTTTCATAATACAGCAGGTTACAGTTTAGTCCAAGCGCTGGTGTGCATGGCATTTCTGCCCTGATGAAGTGATTCACCATTTCCTCAAATGACTACAATTTTGCAGGTTTAGGGTTTTTTTTTTTTGGTCTTTGGCCATGTGGCAATAGTGTAATTGCCAAGATGTGCACTCCGACAGACTCTTCTGTTCTTACCTAAGAACTGGGAATGTTTTAAGAGTCCAGAACTATCTCTGCTCTATGTCCTGTGAGCTTTTTTTTTTTCTCTTCAGTACCATGAAATGAAAAATATATTAAAATGGAAATAGCTCCTGAGCAGTTCAGCTCCTGGAAAGGAGCCTCTAGAATGGAATGTCTTCCTGTAGGAGAGCACCATGCCATACCAAGCTGCACTCGTGTACATAAAATACAGACTCTGTAGACTGGAAGAATTAAGAAATAACTCACCCTCTGGAATTCCTCTGCTTGTACGTAATGTTCCACCAGAAATCCCAAGACATCCCCGTGACGGATGGCACTGTCAAAATCTGGTTCAGCTAGGAGAAGTTCACACTGTCTGACTGCTTCTTTGGGATCTTCCGAGTAAACTCTAGTAAAGAGCAAAAGGAAACCCAGAGGTCTGGAGCATTCAGCTTGACATGTGAAGAACAGGGAAGGTTTCTGTACTGTGTTATGTTTTGCAATTGCCTTTCTGGCAGAGCTGTGCTTCCCTTGGTCAATATACTTGCTTATATTTCAGGTTATCTTTTAATCTTTAATGTCAACAGCACTGTTGAAAAAATCACATAATGGCTTTTCCCTGCTAGAAAAATGTAACAGCAGCTTTGAGAAGCGAGTCTGCAAATTACATATTAAACTGTAGGTATGGGTCAAACTTCTCTTCTTGTATGATCTTTCTGTCATTAGTTTACAGGCTCTGAATGCTGCAGCTTACCTCCGAGCGTGGATGAGTCGTTTAATCAGGGTCATCTTGCTTTGCAACTGTGCTAGTTTGCTTTCCTGCTCCAGAGGGCTTCTAGTCTTTGCTTTGGAAAGGCACCTATATGCTTCTATGAGTGCTCCTTGTGCTTTCTCGTAGTTCTGATATTCATCAATTTCTATCTGCAAGAGGAGAAATGAGATGAGTGTCTTGCTTCCAACCACCTTTGGCAGTCACAGAAAGGGGATTTACCTGAGCGCATGCATCGTAGAAACCTGCCAGTAGGTCAAGGGCCCGCCCTTTAGTATAGAAGCTAATGATGTTCTTCATAATCTCTGGGTCGTTCCGCCAATCCAGTGATTGTAGATAGTTGGCTGCCATGATATAAATCTCCCTCTGTTTGGAAACTACCGCAAAGAAGACAATTTTCTTGGTATTTCCAGATTTCAGCAGTGCCTTCATAGCCTAGCAATGGAAAGCGGGACATGGGGGGGAAGAGGGAAGAAAATATCATTGTGATTGCAAGAACACAGGCTATGCTAAAATGGCTGGGAAGCATCATCTGGGTGGTCTGCTGTATGAAGACTGCTCCAAGATTTACTTCTCAAAACACCCTTGTTTTGAGAAACCTTAGGGAAGTGATAGGCTCAGCCTCTTCAGCTTTTTTTTTATTATTCCCTATGTATCCAGACTGACCTTTAACTTGTTTCCTGCTTGCGTGTATTTCTTGGATGCCATGTGGTAATTGCCTTGTCTCATGCAGCAATCAGCAATTTGCTCCAACAACTCCCTCCGGGACTCCTCAGAGATGCCCTCAGAGTCCTTAGAGACAGTCATCTTCTCAGCCATCTCCTCTGTGATGGTCAGATTCTGCTTCAAGCAGAGTTGCAGAGCTTCATGGTACTAATGGAAGCGAGAAAGTAAGGAGATGTTGCAAACACTACGATGATACAGAAGTTAGCTATAGGAAGACACAAATGCTAGCAGCTGGGGATGCTCTTAACTAGAATGTTGGTGTGTAGTTAAACATCCCAACATCACTTCCTGTTCAAGAACACTCTGTCTCACTTTGTTCGATAAGAACACCGTCCTCCCACAGAGACCACTGTTTCTCACCTGTTTCCTCAGAGGGCACTAGTGTAGCACTAAAGATTCATCCATTTTGTCTCTGTGAACACGACATTCCCAGAGACATAAAAGTGTCAGTTATTAGGCATGGCTGATTACATTAAGGTTTTCAGCAAACACAAATAAAATAAATACAGGCATTGGAAAGATTTTGTTAAATATTTTGCTACTTCCCATACAGGAACAAATTAGGAGTAGGATACGCAATAATTTTCAGCTAAGACAAGGGCTACTGAGCCCTTGAAAACATGGAAGGAAGACAGACACAGGAGCTTATTGCAGAGGAGTGGGTCCAGGACTGGTCTGGTACCCAGTGTTTGGTAAGGCTGAGCTGCCAGCACAATAATGAAGGCAAGGTACAAGTGCACAGAAGTTTAGGTGACAGATGAAGCACCTTAATTACACTGGTAATATAACAGGAGGGACAGCACTGGGGGTTTTGACTGATAGTATTGTAATTTCTCTGTCTCCAAATGTGTTAGAGAGCAGGAGTTTTTCTTTTCCTGAGAGTATAGAAGCTGCAGATTTTTAAGCTGTACGTAATACCAAAAGACAGGAATTCATTTCTAGAGTTGAGCCAGCGGGCAACCACCCCATGAGGCAATAGCACGAGAGGAAAATTTACAGCTGTAAAGAGAACTGTACCTGCATGCAGGTGCACACCTGTTGTGCTCCTCTTCACCTGGGTGGGACCAGAGGAGCTGGCACTTACCTTTTTGGCTGTCAGCAGCAGCTCCATTGCCTTCTCATACTGAGCGTGCTCAATAAAAAAATCAGAACAGCGGGAGAGCAGAGCTGGGTCAGATTTCTCATCCAGGTCTTCAGCAATTGCCTGTAGGGCCCCAAACTGCTGCGTGGCAAAGGCCAGCTCCAGTGCTTTGGAGAAGTGTCCAGCCTGCAAAATTAAGAATGAGCCTGAAGACTAGAATAAGCGCTGCAGAATCAGCTTACAGGCTACGTGTGGATCAATACAGGATTACCCTGAAGAAATGAGTAATGAATAGTACACAGAGTAAAAACTAGAATTGAGCTAATGTTCCTCTGCTGTAGTAACTGCTTCAGTTGAAAGTTTGGTATTTTTGTACTAAAGAGACATTTACCTTGTGGTATAACATGACAGCTCTGTCCATTTGCTCCCCCTTTTCCTCATAATAGCAGGCTGCCTCTATCATGTCTTCCGGAGAGCTCAGAAGAGCCAGGTTCATCAGCTGATCATCAAAATTGTTCTCCTGTTGAGAAGCAAAGATGTGGCACTAGCTGTGCAGTAAACAGATGTCACAATTCTGTCTTCTGGCAAGCCTACAGCTTTAGCCTATCACACACCAGCCCATCAACCCCCTTCTGTGTAAAACCCCCTACCACCACCCCAGACCCCTCGGAGCTGCAACAATGATCATTTGTTTCAGGCAGTTTTCTCTTGAGATGTACAAGAAAACAATGTCCTGTACAACCAAGCCTTCATTGATGCACCTTCTGGAGAAGACACAGGCAGAAACCAGGTGCATCTTCATCATGGGCTGTATATAAGCAGTGTCGCACGAGAGGGACTGGGCACAAGTAGCTTGTACCACTTTCATTCTGTATGCTGCCTAAGGAGAGAATCCTGCTGGCTTTTGGACACACATGTACCTCTCTGCATACCTTACACAGGCGGATGGCGTTGTTAAATGCCTGGGCCCTGGTGTAGAAATGCACAGCCTGCTTGATTTCATCCTGACTCTCATACTGGCGGGCCAAGTGATAGGATGCTGCCCAATTCCCTGTTTCATTTGCTATTTCAGCAGCCTGAGAAGGAAATCATATAGCTTTACACTGTGCCCATATTCATCCCAGGAAGGAGAATTCTCTGGAAGCAGATGGGAGCTGCTGTCTTACCTTCTGAATGTTGCCCTGAAAGCAGTGGACACGGACTAGGGAAAAATAATCCTGAGCCAGTTCATAGTATTTTAGTGCAGATTCCATATCTGATTGGCTTTCCAGATACTGTGCCCACCATTTCCACAGGCTCCTAGAAAAGCAACAATATTAATTACAGTGACATGAATTGCCAGAGTCTGCATTTTTCATTCCTGGAGCTCTTGAACTCAAGACTAGATGCATTTGTTTAGAAGGTAGGCAAGGCTTTACCCCCAACTCAAGGGTGACATTCAAAGGTCTGCAATATAAGGGAGTTCAGCCTAGACAGCTAATGTGGAAGCTCTCGAGTGAGATGCAGCATAATCCTGAAAAGCTGTAGCAGGATCATGGTGGGTAAAGTGGGGGTTGAACTTGTGGCAGAGAGGATTCACACTCCTCCTTCCCTGCTCTCTACACAAGTTGTATTTCAGACCCAAAAGACCCATTCAGGAGAAAGAACAAGCATAGCACTGACTTGTCTTTCATCTTGTTAACATAGTTCTCCAGGGCTTGTAAGTCTTCAGAGAGCATTCGAGGTACCTCAAACCTGTGCGTATCTGACTTCTCATAGCTGTAGAGCAGAAGAACATATTAGATGAGAAATGACTGCCTCTGTATTAGCTCGCTTCCAATGTACAAAACCAACACATTTAATGTTGTTTAACATCTATAAAGTGACAATGCTGGTAACTATTTCATCTGTACTACTACATTCCCTGTAAGACCAGCTGCAGTCTGACAGCACCATCAAAAGTAAGAAGTTCAAGGCACCTGGAATCAGGGAGGCAATGCAATCACAGAACAGTAAATACTTTAGAAGTATTTAAAAGTGATAGCTAAGAGAAATATCCCAGAAAGCTCCCCAAACATCAAGCACATCTCAGTACAACTGGCTGAAAATGTCACAAGAGCCCTGGATCTTCTTGCCTAGTCCTCCTGCCATCCACTGCAGCTGCAGTCTCTTTTCAATTACCAGGAGATTCCTGCATTTCTGCCATCATCTACTGTCTCTCCTTTCTAAGTCTCTCCTCACCTCCCTACCCACCTTGATCATCTAATTGGTCTGTCTGATCACATCAGAGCTCTAATTTGACTTTGAACAGAAATTACCATATTATTAATACTATAGTGTGAGGCATCATATGGTAAAACTCAAATAAAACCGCGATTTCATACAGTAAATACAACACATTAAAAATCACATTCCCCCAACTGCTCTAGGGACAGTCACAGGAGAGGACCAGGTGCCAGAAGCACCCAAGTCAGACTAAATTCTGCCACAGCAGTTGTGTCTGGGACTCCCAGGAGAAGTAAACAAGTGGCTTTTTTGTCATGGAACAGGAAGGAAAAGAGGGCAGGGATCTTCCAGAGACTGTATTAGTGGGGTTCAACTACTGGCCCTGACAACACACAACCTTTCTGACACTAAGCTTTATTAGCTGGGGAGGGTGCTGGGAAGTTTATTGTAACAACGCTTTCACTCCATGAGATAGAGAGCACCAGAAACAGGAAAATACTTCAATTATTACTGGTCATCATACGACATGCTCCTTAGCCTGCCTCCAGTGTTCACAGGAGAACAAGGCTCCACATCCCTGGGTGCCCCAGGCTGGTGCTTACTGGGTGAGTGCAAGACTGTGCTCTCCCATTGCCTCCAAGTGCTTGGCATAGTTGTAGTACGTGGTGCGTAAGTGAACCCGATCGTAAGCTTCAGCCGTTTCGATGGCTTTCTGCCACTGGTTTGAGGCTTGATAGAACTTGTTCAGGAGGTCATAGCGTTTGCAAGCCTTGTACAGTTGCTCTGCATCCTCCTGGAAGCAAAGCATACAGACACCTCATTAGCTCTGCCCAGTTTCAAAAGTGTCCTTCACAACAGACACTGCACTTCAGAGCAGTTTATTAGTGCAGGTCATTGTAATGCAATTAAAGTAACAATAATTCAGGCAGGGGGTTTAACCACCTAAATATACTGGAAGCCTGGAATAGCACATTACTGGGAAACAGGATGTTTATGTGAAAATAAGGAAAGCACTCAGATCCTGGCATTTACTGTAGAGTATCAACTGGGGGGTGACATGAAAAAGCCATCAACAATTAAACACTGTCATCAGGAGCATAAAACATTTCAGAACGGGGTGATATACTCATGGGGGGCTACAGGTAACAGCCATGCTGCCTGCCCAGGGGTGAGGTGCAGGAGCAGGTCCTCATTCAAAACCAGGGCTTTGGTCGAGGAGGCATTAACCTGCCCAGGGCCTTATGGGCCCTGCAACCCCTCAGCAGGTCTCGGATGCAGCAATGCTGTTCGTGGATAACTGAGAACCATCCCTGGGAATAAATGCTATTAATTTAAGACCAAATTAGAACAGGAGGATTTCGCTGATGCTGACGCAAGGGTGAGCAAATTTGGAACTATTATTTTTATGCTTTGAGAGGTGCTCCTGTGGAAGAAGCATTTTCCTGCTCCACCCAACTGCTGTCCAGCTGAACACTATATTTAGTAAATTGAGATTATCTGTCCAAGACAGAAAAACAGTTTCTGTCTCTTATTGTTTCAAATTCAAAAAAGCATAGAAAGTAGAGCTGGAAGATGCCTGCACTATGATTCTGTATGAGATGAAACAAAGCAACACAACAGCATTCATCTTGCTGCAGTTCCCCCCTACTTTTCCAGATAGAACAAAATATCCTAAACAAGGAGTATTTAAGCTTTTCAGCCTCATAGCTTTTCCAAATATTTAGTTTGAAGTTTCCTTTACTTCTTCACTTGAACTAAGCATAGTTACTCTATCTTTCTAGCATTTATACTACTAAAATAGTTGTAGATTGTGAAACATCTTTTTAAGCCAAATTCTAATTATTTGGCTATCTTAAAGAGATCCTTGTCTGTGAAATCTTTGCAAGAGCTTAACAATTTACACTGATTTTTCTCTGAACTTCTTCCAGTTCTTCAGTGTTTTTTTTTTCTGGTACTGAGATACTTAAGGGTGGAAGTCTATGTTACAGCTGTAGTAGCAACAAATACACAGGCAGAAGTGCTCAAATCAAAGCCCCAGGATGTGGTGTCTCCTCAAACTCAGCCCCAAACAGATTTTGCCATTTTCTATGAACTGGGGGTATTTAATCAATTCTCCTTTCCCAAATGTTTTTCTCTTACAGATCACATGCTTGTATTTTTTTTTTATGGTTCCAAAACCATAAAGTCTCTGCTTTTCTCATTGATGAAGTCATTAAATAAAGGTGAACTGACTGGAACACACATCCTTATCATTCATTTACCCAACAGCACTCCAGTTGGTTTTCAATCCACATGATAATGCTGGTGTCAAACCCATTTTAGTTGGTAATCAAGGGGAGTGGGTTCGGACTACAGTAAAGATGCATGGGAAAGAAAAGGTCCATTTTGGTATGTATCTGCTGCCAGGTCAGACCCTACATACAGGTCAAAGGGACAGCTGCCCCATACTGCCCCATGTCCCAGACTATTGGGAGGAACAGCCTGGTCACGTCCTCTGACTGTGCTGGATCCAGGCAAGTTACTGCTTCCATAACGGGAGAAGCCGGGATCAAAATCTGGGTGACTGTAGAAGAATAGGCATCCCTGGGACAGCACAAGCAGTGAATGTGACTCACCACAGCTCTCCAACCCTGCAGAAAACAGCAATTTTGCCTAAAATGCTTAAATGCCTTAAACCAGCTCTCGCTCTCTAGCAGAACACAGCTTTAGCCTTTCACTCTATGAACAAACATGTCAAAATGGACCTTAAAATATGTTTGTTGACACATTTTAACTAGAATATTTTAAAGTACATCCTTTTGTTTTAATCCAGTCAAACCTAGAATGATTAAGCTTGGAAGTATTATGCCACAATTTTCTATTTCTAGGCATCAAATTCTGCCACTCTCATTGTCATCTACTCTTTGAGGAACATGACAACAGCTCAGAGGACTGCTGAGCCTCTGGAGCTCAGGGTAACCCCCTGATCAGTGTCATGCAGGAATTACACAGCATAGGATGGTGCAATGCTGAAGGAAATATCTATGTCCCTAGGATAAAAACTCAACTTCAGGAAAATAATCACCAGAAAATATTCATCATGCCCCAGAAAGCTGGAAATAGGTTTTACTCTCCTCTAAGCTTTTTGTGTCTCAGAATTAAAGAAACAATGATCCATTTTTCATTTTTGTCCCTAGTTAAGTAAGATGGCTATTCCCAGATGCATATGGTTGGCAGGGTTTACCAGCATGCCCAGCTGAATGGCCAGCACAGCCACTCTGGCCTCCTGCTCCGGTTCTTGTTCAGCCTCCCTCAAAGCCTTGGCTCCCCTTGCGTGACCCATGTTTCCAAGGCAAATTCTGGCAACGTCAAGCCTCTGAGTCTTCACGCACATGCGAGCCATGTTCTCCCAGACAGCCTCACTGTGAGAAACAGGAAAGCAAAGGAGAGCTGTTATGGTGTCCCATTTAAGGCTTGGACACTAAGCAGGTAAGATGCAAGGAAAGAGGAGAGTGTGAAAGGGAAAACCATGAGTACATTGGGCACTTGCTGGATGTAACAAAGAAAGTCCAATTGCTGTGCAAAGATTGAAGAGGAACAGAAATAGATCCCACACATAAAAGTTAGTTCTGGAGCCAAACGGCCACAGCCTTCTGGAAATATTGTGGGGTTTGTTTTACACCAATGTCTAAACAAAAGCAGTTATGTTAGCATGTATATGAAGACTTATCATGCACCCACCACAGTGGCACTTGCTGTAGCTGCAACATACCAACATTCGTAATACACTCACACTGATGTTCACAATTCAAAAGAAAATCTATGAGAAAAAAATAGGAGAAAATTCTTATAAACATAAACCTTACACTGGGAATGTCCTGCTACTGTCCTGCACAGTTCAAACAGGGAACAGCCATTACAAGCCTAACAGTTGCACTCAGTAACAGGGAATGATGTGTAGGAAACAACTGACCAAACTAACATGTTCTAATTTAAAGCTTGCTTAAAAAAATGGCATAAAGAAAAGATTTGAGGCAGGGACTGGCTGAGCATCCCGCTCCCACACAGGAACACAAGGTAGCAGCAGGCAGCATTCCTCAACAGGACTGAGACACAGTTTACCATTACATGGAGTTACAAGCAAAGACTTTTGTAGATTCTATTTACACTTGAGGCTCTTCAGAATAAAATGCAATGTGTTTGACTAATAGAAACCATAAGCATTGAAAATATGGGGTCTTTTTAGCGTGTGGACCGCAGTGGAGGTATGGTCCATACAGTTCTCAGAAACCACCACCACAGCACAAAGTAAGTATTTAAGTGATAAAAACAGGCAAAAAAAAAAAAAAAGGAAAGAAAAAAAGAAAAAATACACAAGAGTTGAATGACACTTCAGGGCCTGCATCTGCAAGCAAACCCCCTTACAGTTTTCCTGTGATTAAACTGTTTTTCTCTTCCCAGTTGCTGTGGGAAAGCCCTGCACAAACAGGGAAAAGTGACTAACCGGGAAGCAGCAAGGCAGACAAGACACGACGTGCTATCAAGCACATACAATATAGAAGGGCAGAGAAAAAAAATGCTTTTCCTAACTTATTCCACAATTAGAGCATCTTTTATTTGCAACTACAATTGGTCTAAAGTTTTCAAGTACTAATGAACGTAAATATGTGACACAAACTTCACTAAGGCCAAACAGTATAAAGAAAATAAAATAGAATCAGAAATGATAAATCAGGGGCAAGTTTCAGATAATTCAGAAGTTTTCAGAAAGTATGCTCAATCCCACTGTTCAGGCCACCGACAAAGATGTTAAACAGCACTGGTCCCAGTACCAATCCCTGAGGAATGACACTTGTCACTGTCTCCACTTGGACATTGAGCCATTGACTGCAACTCTCTGAGTGTGACCATCCAGCCAATTCCTTATCGACCAAGTGGCCCATCCATGAAATCCGTGTCTCTCTGATTTAGAGATCAGGATGTCACGTGGGAGAGGACATCAGGTCTTAGAAGATGCTGCTCATTTCTATCTGCTGCATTGTTTGGTGGGAGCTGCTGCCTCAGGGATTCCTCTCTGGGAGCTCTTGCCCCATGCACAGCCTGCCCATGGGCCACACTGGCACCCAAGCCATAAGTAGTGGACCACCCCGTTGTACCTCTGCCCTGAGGAGCCAGAGCTCTGCCATCACACCTCTTCCTCCTCCGCTCCAAACCATTTGCAAAATGAACCCGAGAGGCTTCAGCAGTGGGGCATCGCTTGGGTGCAACAAATCAGGAAGAAGAAACATTTCCAGGTGATGTGCTCTGCATTTCCTTCTTTTGGCAAGCACAGCATTCCCAACAGTCCCAGCCAGGATGTGGTGAGCACACACCAGAATTCAGCACTGGACCAAAACTGGACCAAAGGCACTGAATTTGGAAGTGTTCACAGTAAAGCAATGCTTGCACAGACTCCGTCAACACAGCGACCAAAGCAAGAAACAGGCTAAGAGCACAAGTACCTGTGGACCATGATAGCATTGCCTCCCACTGACCATCCCTTCTCCTGCCTCTGTCCTCCAGATGCTTGAAGGATGTTTCAGACGCATGTTTCATCTAACGAACCTGGCCCTGCTCCACACAGAGGAGCTCCCATTCTCCCACTGGAGCTGTGGATGGCAGCTGCACGGGGAAGAACACACAGCCAAACCTTCTCCCCTGGTCCATGTGGAGCTGCTGCCAAGGCTGGTGCTCTCCAGTCGACACAAGAAGGTCACAGCTCTGATAAGGTACGTACATGTATTATTTCAATTTTCTTTCTGTGTAAAACATTAGAAAACTGTTTCTGCTTTGAGAGACCATTCATTTTAGCACCACACTCCATACACTGCTGCTAAGGTATTCAAGTATTTCTGACACACCAACATGCGATTTGCTTGCAAAAACCATCTTCATATGCATATATTATATACTTATTACTATATTTGTTGCATTTATTATTTCAATATGTTGTTTATTATAGTTTATAAACTAGAAAGGTACCAGAGCAACACCACCCTGTGAAACACAAAAGATCCAAAATACTTAAAAAAAACCCCAACAAACTACCACACAACACACCTCAAGTCTCACTGCCCAGCACAGGCACAAACCTCAGGGCTGTTGACCGCCACAAAGCACCGCGACCAAGCCTTGGCTGGGCAGCAAGATGGACCTCACCAAAACCATAAGGGGATAACACAGCAGATCTGTGCTCCCAGACTTGGGTGAGGGTATGGAGATTGGGACTGATCCACTACAGCTCCTGGGAAAAGACCAGGAGACCTCTATCCAGAACCTTAGCTTCACCTTCACCCCAAGAAGACACACACACTTCTCCACACCATGGATGATTGTGGAGAACACACACTTTTTATAATGTGAATTCTTTAGAATTTTCCCTTGCAAACTATTCAGCTAGAGGCACCCAGCAGGCTTGCTGGCAGAGACTGGCAGGCCTGCAGGCAAGTGATGGGTCTGGAGAAAAGAACAATGTAGAAAGCATCACCAGCACACTTCCAAGCTCTTCACATCTCAAGAAGACTAGCCTCGACTTTAGGATGCCACAACCTCCCTGTAGGCGGACACCTCCAGCACCAGAGCAAGAGTCTTCCTGCCCATCAGTTCTGCTGCCCCTCAGAAATGTGGGCAAATTAATGCAGGTCTAGTTAAGGAACAAGAAATCAGAGGTGCGGAACAGGCTCACTTAAATGCCAGGCAAACTCATGGTTTCTCTCTCAACAGTTGTTAGCGTAGAGAAAGAGGAATCTGTCCTTACATCCCTAAACAGCAACTCTTCTTTCCAGGCCTCGCCCTGCTGTTGCACATAGAATGCCAAGCAATGATTTACCCTGCCCCCAGCTCATGCTTTGGGAATTTCCTGTTCTTTCCCTCCTCCTCCTCCTCCTTTCCCCCCTGGAAAGCTGCTTGCATCTGTACTTCATCAGCTGAAGCTGGAAACTTAATGAAGACCAGATGCAGCAACAGTGCGAGCAGAACCATGAGAATGCGCTCCCTGAGCATCCCGGGGGAGCGATGTCTCCCCGTGAAGCACATGAATGATTGCTCTGCTGCTGCACCCTAGACTTCCCAGGCTTCAGGCCACATCAACAGCTCTATGCATTTGGAAAGTAAGCTTTGACACCTCTTAAGAATGAACACAAAGTTTTATGTCATACTTGATGTAAAAGCTTTTCTTCTTTTGCATCTGATCTTTTGCATCTGTTTTTCTATTAAACCATTTTTATAGCATCGAACAGTCTGATTTTACAACTCTCCTGTTCCTATATTTTTCATTGCCCATTTTGCACGAGGGTTTAAATAAAAAAATCCAGTACATAGAGTATTATTTAGAATTGCTGGAGGTTTGTATGTCTGAAGCATCTCACTACGAAATCTCTCTCGCTCTGTCTAATAGGGTATATTTGGAAAATGAACATATATTCTGCCTCTTGCCTCTAAATACATTGATCAGGAGAAAGAAGGATCTGTCTTTCCAATTGCAGCCTTACTTTGTTGCACAGGATCATAAACATTCTGCTACTATATCATACAAAGGGAAATACTAAATATAATATCTGTAACTCTAATAGCTATAACATCTATAATATATTGTTATATATAATATATTGTTATTACATCTCTATAACATTAGAGATAATATATCTATTATTACATCCCTAATGTATACATCTTTCTGGAGCAGATGGGTGTCCCCTTGTACCTCAGGCACAGCCAGGACTGTCAGAAATAAATCCATCATGTGGGAGAGCTTTTGCTCAAGTGGGGACATGGAAGCTTCATTTCCATATCACAGAATAAACTGTACAAGAAATTCAAAGCAGATTCTCATCAGCTTGGCCAACTGGGACCACAGGGGATGTACCATTTCAGTACAGAGTGTTTGCTGTAGTGAAGTTACCCAAAGTTAGGACTTACCTGGACAAGCTGGAGAGGTGGGCCCAGGTGAACCTCATGAGGTTCAGCAAGAGCAAGTGGAGCAAGTCCGGGGTCCTGCACCGGGGCCAGAACAATCCCCACTATCAATACAAGCTTGGGAAAGAGGCAACAGAGAGAGCAGCCCTGCAGAAAAGGAGTTGGGGGCACTGATAGATGAAAAGCTGGACATGAGCAGCCAGTGTGTGCCTGCAGCCCGTAAGGCCAATCGCATCCTGGGCTGCATCAAAAGAAGTGTGGCCAGTAGATGGAGAGAGGGGATTCTGCTGCTCTACTCTGCTCTGGTCAGACCTCACCTGGAGCACTGCATCCAGCTCTGGAGCTCTCAGCACAGGAAGGACATGGACATGATGGAGTGGGTCCAGGAGGCCACAAGGATGATCAGGGGGATGAAGCACCTCTCCTACGAGGACAGGCCAAGAGAGCTGGAATTGTTCAGCCTGGAGAAGAGAAGGCTCCGGGAAGACCTAATAGTGACCTTCCAGTACGTGAAGGGAGCTGATAAAAAGGCTGGAGAGGGCCTGTTGACAAAGGCCTGGAGTGAAAGGACAAGGGGTAACGATTTTAAATTAGAAAGCAGTGGATTTAGATACAAGGAAGTTCTTTACCATGAAGGTGGTAGAACACTGGTAAACAAGTTGCCCAGGGAGGTGGTTGAGGCCCCATCCCTGGAGACATTCAAGGTGAGGCTTGATGAGGCTCTGAGCAGCCTGCTCTAGTTGAGGATGTCCCTGCTCTCAGCATCGCTCCTAAGATACTCTCCATACAGCTGTATTAACTGGGTGGGCTGAATACTGCAGCACTGCTGTCCTTTCTGCTCTGTAGGTTATCATCAGGGATTCTAGAAACACTTCCATCGCCACAAAAACTAGAAGTCCCAAATTATTTGTAATGTGGCAGTCCCCACTGACAGCACACCACACGGACTTCACATTATGCAGCCTTTTTGGAGACAACCACCTCACTGTAGCTAGAGGGTTGAAGCATCTGATCTAAGGTCTGCTTTGTCACCAGTCTCAGGGCCACCTCCTGTGTTTTATGTGGCAATGAACTGACCCACTTGACTCAACCGCATTGGTTCCCAGCTGCAGCTCACTACACAGCCACCCACCCACCTGCAGCCACAGAAAGAGGCAATCTGAGAGAGAAAGATTTTTTCTTTCCTCTGGGAAAGCTGCCTTAAATGCAAAATGATTGACTCTCATGGATTTGCATGTGCAACACAAAGAACTTCTCAAGTGTCGTACATCTCAAACCACAAACGAATGCCATGATGTTTAGATCACTTGGTCCCTTTTACGGTCAACGACAAGTATGACTTCAGAAGTACATGATTTACTTTTTCATGTTGATGGAATTAAAAAAAGACATTGAATATTCTCACCCCCAAAAAAACTGGCATGGAGAGAGGAAGAGATGTGACTAAGTTTTCAAATTACTAGACTGATTTCTTCAGCCTTTGTAAAATACAATTGCTATAATTCTTTGTACTTGTAACATGCAAAGAAAGTTTGTGCCCTTCTGAAAATACATACTCAGACTTCAACAAATGACAGAAATCAAAGACAGAAGGGGACTGAAGCAGCTGTGTGATTGGGTAGAAGAGATTTTCCCTAAAGGTAAATCTCTCCTGGCATTATCTGCATATGAACTGCATATGATCTGCATCATCTGCCTTGCTGCTGAATCACAAACTTAATAACAAATAATCCATAGGTTCTAAAGAAACCCTTGAAAATTGTTAGGAAATTTTTTGAAACATGGCAGACACTGGTGGTATTTATATGGAAAATTCTAAAACCAGGAATGTATAAAAACATTACCAATCGTGGGAAAAAAAGGAAACCAAAGATGCTGTACTACTGTCAAAGCCTGAAGATGCTCAAAGTACCTAAAGCTTAATCCATTTAAGGATAAAAACAAACCAAGTGCACAGAGGAGGGCTGAATTCATAGCCAGATTTGTACATTCAATTCCAATAGCTGAATACTAATTATAGGAGCATATGAATTTCACTGAAACATTTTCAGCTCTTCTTGGCAACAAGTCTTAGAAAATAAAACACTGCCTTTAAAAAATTTCTACCATTTTGTCTATGTGTATTGCATCTGTACAGATTTGTTGACTAAGGCCAAAGTAACTTAACTGGTAAGAAAGAACCACTGTAAAATTAAACATTTCTAGTACAATCATATTAATTACACTGATGTGAACTCTTGTGCCAAGACCTCAGGTGTGGATGGTGGGGTGCAGCTGCACTGGGTGATGCAGGTGCTCTGCCACAACTTCTTATTGCTCCCTCTCCAGGCTGTTGACAAGAATGTTACACCTGCATTTCACAATATACTACTAAACCTAGCGCAGTATTTCTTCAGCCTAAAGAGTTTTATCAGGCTCAGTTCAAGCAAGGGCACAACCAGAGGCAGTAACACCCCAGGGCAGCTGCAGCCGGGCAATACCTGCTGGGCATCGTGCTCTCAGCCTGGCCCCACATGCGTCAGGAACTGCCGTGGCACCTGATGGAAATACAAACAGGCAAAAGCCCTGCGGAGAGCTGGTCTCTGCGAGATGCCTCTGGAAACACCCATGATCAGGGACACCTTGAAATATCCACAACTACTCTTTTTCGGGCTGTTTATTAGAGCTGTTTTTCTTGCAGCTTTTTGCAGCACCGATGCCAGTCGATTCTGTACTGGGTTGTGAACAGATGCATGATATTAAGCAACTTGCAGAAGCTTTTCCATCTGGGCTCTGAAGGGAGGTGCCAGCCTTCTCAGTAAACCGGGATGTGGGGCTCAGGACTATACCAGCCCTGCACAGTTGCAACGCAGCGACTTTCAGCTTCATCTACACTTGCAACTTTCCCAACACCCCCAGATTCGTTCATTTTATCAGGTTGAGAATCTTGAGATTTGGTATTTTCTATTTCTGAAGAGAGGAAGGGCAACATCAGTGGACACCCTACACCCCCTCCCTGCTTTTGTCACACTGTTCGACAGCAAATCTCGACGCTGTTTTGCTTTCAGTGAAAGGCATTTCAAAATCCCTCTCCTCCGTCCGTTTCTGCAGCCCTGCTGCTCCGAGGGTCGAGGCTGGGGCTTGCTTTGGTTCCTTTACAGAGGATCTCTGATCTGCTCATCGGGCTCCCCTGCGATGCGCAGCCCAGTCCTCGCAGCCCTGCTCTGCGCTGCTAGGAGGGTAGGAGGAGTGAGGCGGGGAGGGGGGCTCTCCGAGGGGAGGAGGTACAACTTTAGAAGTCTCCATAGTCTTTTCCTTTCAGGAAACACATCCTGTTAATGTTTGACTGGTGTGGTAGTGGCTCTGTTTGTTGCAGTCGACTACGCCCTGAGGCTCACCAAAAACAGCCACGAAAACAGCCGTTTCCTCTTCGTGGAGAGGGGCGGGGGGGCTTTTCCTCACAGCAGTGGCTGTTCTCCAGTCCCTGCACTCGCAGCTCGGATCTTCGGAGAGGGACACGGCAGAGAAAACTCGAGATACTCGAGCCTTGTAGAGCTAATTTGGGATGAGAGTATTCACGTCCAGTTTGCCTTGGCTTTGAGAGAATGGCATTTGGTACGGTTTGTGGGATATTCTGAAGTTTGCACCAAAGAAAAAAAGGCTTCTGGAGCAGCGCTGGTTGACTCGGAGAACCCAGCGAGCTTGACACACAGTGCTGGCGAGCATCCCTGCCCCAGCAGCAGCTCAGGCTCTCCAGCCTCGAGCCTGGATTCTTTCTGGATTCACCTCGGCTCACAAGGAATGGACCTCCCTATCATTCAGTTCATCGCAGGACTGGCATTACTTATCAAAGTGCAAGAAGGTGGATAAGCCAAAGCTGGGAAGGACATAGAAAAGCTTTTTGTGTTCTTATTTTATGGAATTCTCCTACCTACCTCACAAAATTCTCATTTCCTTGATCAGAAGCACCTCTGGACTTGACTTTGAGAATGAACGGTGATGTCCTCTAGCAACTTGTAACATCCTAGCGAAGCTGCCTCTGTTTCAAGTTCTATTTCAATGTGCTGCAGCTGATTGAGGCCTCGCGTCTTCTGCGGATAGAGACCGGCAGCAAGCTGACAGTCAGATATGACTGTCCAGAAACTGGTAGCCACAGCTGTGTTGGTAGCTCTGGTCTCACTTATTCTAAACAACGCAGCTGCCTTTACTCCCAACTGGGTATACCAGACCCTGGAGGACGGGCGTAAGCGCAGTGTGGGGCTCTGGAAGATGTGCTGGCTGGCAGAGAAGAGCAGAGGAGTTGCAAGCACGAGTCCCCGGCATGGGCAAGGGGAGGAGCGCGAGTGTGAAGCCCTGGGCTGGGGTTCAGAGTCAGCCGGGTTCCAGGAGTCACGCAGTACTGTCAAACGTAAGTTCCATCTCTTGTCTCCTCTGCTCACACCAGATTGTGATTGATTCCTGGTCCCCAAGAGCATCCAGAAATCATTGTTAACTGACTGATTCTAAATACCTCTTAATATCAATTACAAAATAAATTAATTTGGGGAAATAAAAATACTTACATTCACCGGTGATTAACTAAACAACTCCTCCTTCCATCCCAAAACCAATAATCTACATTGTGCTGTCTGGTTTATACAGCATATGGAACAATGTACTTTGAAAAAATAATCTGTAAAGTGTAAATTTAAAGCTTTAAAACATCTGCTTCTTGCATTTCTCTGTTGGGTTCCTGCTATAAGCATATCCCTTCCTGCTCAAACCCCTACCACAGTTGATCTGAATACCATGAAATAAAAAAAAAAAAAGCATACAGAGGTCATGCTAGGTTATTTCTCCCTTCTGTTTACGTTTGTTGGAAGTGCCAGGAGCAGAAAAGACAAAAATAATTTTGATAAGAAACATCTAAAAATTGAGATAGACCTTATTGTATCAACTGATCTGCTTGGTGATAAAACCCAGTGAGTATACTACTTGGGGCACTTGAAAATCCGTAAGCATGGTATGATTCTCACTTTGCAAATTCACAGACTCATGGGATCTGAAAAATCCATTACAGCTAGTGAAATTCTTTTATAAGATGAAACCTCTAAGCCAATGTTGAGAATTATAAAGCCGAATAATCAGAAAGTTCACCTTATTTATCACATTCGTAATGTTAATGGTGCGATGCTGCTCTCATTAAGAAACTAGAGCAGAACAGTGCTCAGAATACCTGTGGTCAGCTTGGACATCACGGCTGTAACCACAGCTAACCAGGGTGCCAATAGGTTTGTTCCACTGAAAGCATCTGCTACAGCAGCTGGCTTCTGGGCAGGCTCTGAGCAAGCTGGTAAGGGGGAGTGATGGGGGCAGCAGAGCTCAACCAAATCAATGCTATAACTGCATCCTTCAAGAAACTGAATTCAACAGGACAAATGTCTGTAAAGTTTATGCCTTGCCAGACGCTAGCATTTTCTAGAGATTTTAACAGTGCTCATAAACAGCTCTGGTGCCTCTGAGGCACAGTAGCATTAGTAGGACAAATTATTCCAGATAATTTTTTTTTCATGGTTTGAAATGTGGAGAAAGACCAAAATGCTCTGCTCCTCCTCCAAGTCTATTATATCCCTCTGGAGATGAAAACAAAGAAATATGAGAGGAATTCTTTTTAGAAAAGTGCTTTTGTGTGGACCTATTCCATAAGTTTTCAAAAAAACTTGTGCAGTAACATATTTTGTACATTTGCTGATATTAAACCTGCATAGATCACAAACAGAAAACTGCTAAACTGTTATAAACCCCTAAACCAAACTTTCAATTATTTTTTATCTGGATGAACTTTGTTTTAGTGACAAATAATTCTAAAAAGCATTAGACTGTTAAAAAAGTTCCTTGATGAGCTGTATCAGCAACTTCATCACTATAATCACTGCCCCATTTCATATTTATAAGGCATGTTCTAACTTGAGAAACATGCATACCATTCATGAATTTTAAGACTGCAGGTCCTGCTTTCAACAGCTAGAATGAGCTCATGCATCTTGAATTTGGCTCCTGCAGCATTTTAAACATACAAACTTGTATTTCTTGCTGTGCACAGGTCAGAAGATGGGTGGTGCTATAAAGATGGGCACAGATGTATCAGCTTAACAGCAGAACAGTATGAGCAGCAGTTTCTTAGGGCAACTAGATGCAAAATGCGATAGAAAATTTTAAAATTTCAAAGTAATAATTAGAGAATTCTTCTGGGGACTTGATCATGCTATAACAGATGTTCTTAAAATGTCTAATTTAAAGGAGGTCTTTGAAACCAAATGACTCAATTTGCACAGGAATAAAGCAACCATTCGCTATTTAATCTGGAAGCAAATAGTAAGCAAAAGACTAATTCTGAATCTTTATAGAGCATTTAAAAGAAAATCTCACCTCTGCAGCTGTGCCATGAGAAACTAACTAGGAAACAGATCTTTTAAGGTAAATACGTTTCCATGGATTGTAAGCGTAGTCAATAGGAGCCTGAATCTGCATCTCTGTTTTTGTCATTTTAAAGAATTTCTCTAATAAGAAAACATGTTATTTTAGTAATATATAGCAATTGTCATCTGTCAGTTGTAGAAAACTGTGTGTATGTATATACATATGTATATATACATACACATATGTATACACACACAAAATAAAGTACTGAACAATGAAATTCCTTCCTCAGTTGTATGGGTTAACAGGTAGCATTACGGATGCTATTTGTAGAAAAATCAATAGAAAATACAATCTTGCAATGGCAACGCAAAAAAGGCCACAATCTCACATTAAAATACATATATATGTACACATATTTGGGGGCAAGTTATTTATCTCACAGTTCAAAAGAAATACTGTAAAACCTTTCAGAAGCTGCTTTTCCCATATAGTGATGACTTCTGTACAAAGTAAATAACAGCCAACTAAATGCACTAGGAGAAGCAGGGTTGCTTACTGGAAGAGAGAATCACATTCTTAAACCCTGTTTCTCACTGACTTTCAGTGCCTGCTCTTTCTCCCACTGCAATCGTTGCCAAACCTCCTTCTCAGGGGACACAATAAAGGGGGGGTGTTGGTTTGTTTCCCCTCATCCTTCGCATCGTTTGAGCTCAAGCAAAATGATTTACAAGAAAAATCCTGTTAAGTTGCTCACTGTCAGGACTTGCATTTGCTTGAACTAAAAAGAAACAATGGGAAATTGAAACAAATAATAATTGAAGTTTTGAGTATTTTATAATAATAAATGATCTGACACAAGGTCATGCAGGGGATGAACAAAAAATGTCAACTTGATGGAGCACGTCTGCCAAAAGGCTCTCTGGAGATGCAGTCGAATTCCATACCAGATACCTCTCTGATCCCATTCCCCACTAACAGGACATCTGTGTCAATTGTTTTACCATAACACGAACAACTGGAGCACGAGGAAAACTAAGGTGCTTTGCATTCAAATCCTATGATGTAAATACTGCATCAAAGATACTAAACATCAGTAAAGGTCTGCTGGTTAAATATACCAAGTGACATGAAAGACAAGGGGAGATTACAGATGCTGCAGCAAAGAGATACCATGAGAAAAAAAGATTAGAAATGGGAAAAATAGAAATCTGGGGATAGGAGTATATGATGCTAAAGATACACAGAAATGAAGCAACTCAATATGGATTATTTCAGCAAGGCACAACACAAGTAACATAATGACTTTGGTCACAGGGGAAAGAACCTCATCTCTGTTCTTAAAGCTGAAGCCTCACTGCTCCTGGAAGGTGGAGATCTCCAGCCCTCCCGTTTGTCTTTATCCACTTCTTTCTTTCCTTCTAGCTGTACAGCCCTGCACTCTTTAAATTATCTGCAATGCTGAAAAGCTGTGACACAGTTCAAATGACTAACAGTGGGGGCGGGATGGAGTTTTTGCATGGTTAATTTTCAGTTGGATTAAGCAGTGGTTTCAGGAGTCCCAACAAATACTGCTTCTAGCACCAGCTGAGTGATGCAAGTGTGATGATGGATGAGATAGCTCCATTTTAGCTGCAAACAAACTATCTGATCTGAAATCTTTGTTAATGCTGGGAATCACAGTCCAGTTATGAGGACACCAGTCAAAGCTTTTCTAACGTTGACAAGCCAGTAGATGTAAAAACTTAAATACTTTACCGAGAACTGAGATGGTACATCACCTCTTCAAAACACTTTAAGGAAACCTAGCCAGGTAGCCTCACTCTCCTGTCATCCGAGTGAGGGCAAAGACATTTTCCAAAGGTTATGGAGATGCAGTTTCAGAAGTGTTGCAACATTTCAGAAGGTTATGCTCGTCTGCATCTCTTATCCCTTCAAAAAAAGACGTAGTAGAGGCATACACTTCGTAAGAGTTTAGGTAGGACAGCATGTCTTGAGTATTCAATACTCAGCTTTGTGCCCACTTAATGCACAAGCAAACACAGCATCACACGGGGACACACACAAGCTAGCTCAAGCAGCAGCAAGAACACAGATACACTACCAGTGATGCCCTCTCAGAACAAACCAGACCTAAAGCCACTGTTACCTATGTCCTGCCCCAGCACCAGGCCAGTAATAATAGGTTGCACTGTGTGAACATACCAGATCACTTGGAATCAGCTTAGATATTTTTAACCAAGCTGCACAGTCCAAATATGCCCCTAAGCCCTCCTGTGCTACAAGGCTATCTCTGGGTGGACAGACAGAGCTGATTTATTCATTAGCTGAGGTCACAGTCTGTCCCTTGTTGTTTAAAGAACATTATGAACAATGTGGAGACGCAGGAATAGGGAGGGGTTTAAAAAGATATAAAAACCTTGCTCAGTTCTTCTGGGCTCCAGAAGACATAAGAAAAATCCCAGCAGTGGGAAGTGTGTATCAACTACTGATGCCCAGAGCAAGATAGCTCTTGTTAACTGTGGTTCTTGCAAGGAAGGAAAACCAGTGCCAGGATTTACTGAGGCACAGTATCATGGGCAACTATGTGACTGCCAGAGGGACCAAATATACACAATCATCCAGCCTAAATATATGATTTATGCAAACACAGGTACGCTAAGAAATACAGGAGCTAAGGCAGGAAGCTGCTCAGTGTAGGACTAGAGACGCACCAGTTCACCCGCGTGCCCATGTCCACTGTAATTACACAAATTTCCGATTTTCTCTGAAATTTGGCTGGATGGAAGCCAGGCTGAGTCAAGCAGCTGAGCACATTGTAGACACGTTACTTTTCAAAATATGCAAATCAAGAAAGGAGGCCCACTGCATTTGGAGAGAACAGGAACTACCATCAGATTAAAAAGCCCCAAACCTTATTACATACATGGTTGTCTGGTAAACTGCTCAGGCTGTTACACAGAGATGGAGGCAGCACAGATGGCCAGCAGCCTAGGGCTTGTGATTCTCCTTCCTAACATCTGCAACAGGACCAATACTTAAATAAGTTAAATTACTAATTTAACAGTAGAGGCCAATGGAGGTGAATTATAAGAGGTCTGGCTCTTCAAATGAGAGTGACTGCGCATTGTAATATGTATTTTACTATGTTGGGTACTTATTTTGGAGAAGTTCAAAACTTTTCAGGATGGGAAAATGAACCTAACATAGGTCTCAATACAATACTTTCACATGTGTTGCACTGAAAGATTATCAGATAAATCAGTGGCTGATTACTCTCAATATTGAGACTTTTAATTCAAGCATTAAGAGTGAAAATGGCTATGGAGCACATTAAATGCATTTATTACAGCCACCAGCACAGAATGCCCTACTGATGTTTATAAACAGCAAACCACAACATACAGACAACTAACATCTCACCAGGAATTATGGAACAGCCTTGTCTGTTAAAATAGAACACTGTAGAGGAGCTGTCTCAATGTTGAGTTTGAAAGGCCCCCATGATTTAGCCATCAGCACCTGTTCACGTTGAAAAGAGTTGATATAACTGTGTCTTCACTCCAAAAGTAACTGAAGCTGTTAAAATAATCTCACCCAACCACACTTTTTCTCTAGCCAAACAAGACCTCTACGCCTTTCAAATTAATTTCAAATTAAATATTCAAATATAACAAAGTTTTGCACTTAGATCAGCTCAATCATTAAGTTACAAAGAACCTAAAGGGATGGAAGATTTCACCCGTTTGTCACATCAGAACATTATTTTAATTGTTCCAAAAATAGACTGGTGTCTCCCCTCTCATTTCCCACTTTTTTTTTTTTTTTAATTAAGTGAAAAAGCATAAATAGCATAACTGGCATACTTGAGAAAGCTACCTGGGACGTGAAACCAAGCAAAATAAGTGTCTGCTCTCAGTGGCAGTGCTTTAATTCAATCTTCCCACAGTCTCATTACGTAAGTCAAGCAAAGGTGCACTTAGACATTGCCAACATTTGTTTTACTTTGTTTCAGCAATACCTTTAAAGTGTTTCAATATATTTCCTGACTCATACCCCAAAAACCAGCTTAGGAGGTTAACACAAATACCACAAATTTAAATCAACAGAAGAAAGGAAATGTCCTTCATAAATAGAACAAGTTTGGGAGGTGTAGCATGATGTTCACTGTCAAGAAATAAGCACACTGATTCTACTTATCGTCTTTATTATCTCTTGGCTATTTTAACAGTGATGAAACTCCTCCCCCTGTTTCATAAAATGAAGGGTAACTGTACTTAGCATTCTCATAGTGCTCTTGATATGCAAGGCACAAGTTTCCAAAAACTTGGCTGAAATGGATTTTATTTTATTTTTCTAATTACAAAGAATAGTTTCTTCTAAAACTATTTTTAAATACAGAACTCAGTTCTCCAGGTGGGAACTCAACTTCATTGACAGCAAGAACATAAATAAGCATCAGCCAGAAGTCAAACGTAGAGCCGGTCTAACAGCACCACTTAAATTTTTCTAGTTTATATAAGACTATTTAGGTAGAAGTGTACTTCTGGCTTTTCCCAAAGTTTGGATGCTGGGCTTTGCATTTCTGAAGTCCCTGTAACGTGGTTTTAAAAAATTACTCCAAAATGCAGAAAATGTAGAACTCTGCTATACAGAACCACACACTGAGCTGAAACTGAATCACAGGCAGGCTTCAAACCTTCAGATTAATGCACAGGCATCTGTCACTTGTTTTCCAAACGGCTTAGTAACTGCGGTAGGAATTAGAAGCCACTCAGTGAGGGCTTAGCTTGGACAGAACGAACTCTTTGCTCTCTGCTCTCGAGTGCCTGGTACCACAGTGGCTGCATGAACCCACGCAAAGACTGTAGTCAGTGTTGCGGCACGTCCACTGCTCTGTGGCAACCAGAGCCATGATGTGATGAGTGTAACTAGTGCTATTGGGCTTTCAGAGGATTTATTTGCCAGCTATGGTTCTTTTAAGGCAGTGTATACTAAGACTTATCAGACTACTCACCAGAGGTAATATTAATAGAACAGCAGGAGTTGCATCCCTTATCTCAGGATAACACTAAGAAAACGTCAAGTTCCAGAGGAAAACCATGTACTCAATTAGAATCTCTTGATTATATTAGAGAAAAAAAATTATTACTGACCTAGTTAGATTAAATTTTAACAGCAGGCTATGATCTCAGCCTGCAGACACCTAGCCCAAGAAGATTAAGTCTGGCAGAGTTACAAAAAACTGAAAATGGGTCCTTACAAAAATAAGTGAAGCAACTTAAGCATTCTAGCCCTAATTCTAGCCCTAATTATTTAGAAATCTCTCCCTTGGAAACGCAACCATTTATCCTCCTTTCCAGAATAAAGTCATGCATGAACATTAAGCATTTTTGAAGTCAGTCATATACCTATCAGAATCTATACTCAATAATCTACTGAATAAGTAAATAGTAAATAAACCTAAGAATCACAAAAAGAGCACTGATAGAATATTTTTTTTCCCCAGTTCCTTTCATCACGAACATAGCAACCATTGAATTCCTCCTATAAAGTCTGCCTTCTTATACTGACAGTGAAAAAAGGTTAATAACTCTGTAATGTTTAAAAAGTAAGCCAACAACAAAAAGGTATTACACTCAGAACTGGTTGGAATAATCCTTAAAAATCAATACTTAAAAGGGTAACTTTTGGCTAAAGAAAACTGAAGTTAAACACAATTAAAGTAGTTGTTTAACACTAAAATAATGAGTAGAAACAAAGAAGCAAAATTCCTCAGGAGATTTAAATTATGGATTAATCTGATAGATGTAATCAATTTAGCAGCAGCTAAGTATAACAAATTCCTGCCCACCCAATTACAAAGGTTAAGAAGTTTTTTTTGGTGTTACACATTTTGTATCCCACAGCAGGGATAGGAGAACAGCACACGCACAGTCTGCTCCTGCACCTCAGATGACAAGCAGCAAACTGTGAAGCCAGGGTGAGATGTTCAGAGTCAGTGCTGTTCCTCTACAGCAAGTAAACGTGCAGTCATTAGACTTTTCCCAAGGACGGTAACTTAATAAGTTACAGAAGTTTGACTTAAGTTTGCACTAAAATTTTTTTTCACCCAAAGTGGTATTTTTCAGGAGACGTTTTAGACAAATATTAAAATACCATGGACCATTTAGTTTCCTTGATACACTGTGCTTTAATTAGTAAAAAGCTTGAGTTCCCACTTCTGATTGCTTTTTCCCCTATATGCAGACAGAAAATGGGGAGGAAAACCTCATATTTTAAGCCATTAGCATAACCTGATTTTTCAGTGAGATTATTCTTCCTCATCTCCAAACACAGCAAATTACTCTCCAGTATGACTAACCTATTTCTGCAAAGCAGAAATAGTCTGGGGTCTATCATAGAATATAACAAAACAAAACTTCTGCTTGCAAATAACAAAAATCAACATTTCTAATCCAGATGGATACATCTGGTCTAGGAAGTGAGCAAAACAACAAGGAATTTGAATTGATCTCATCCCTGGAGTTTGGGTTTTGACCCTTGACCGATGACTGCTTTAAACAAAGCAGAATTGATTAGTCAGTACCCCTGGAGCTGTACAAGAGACCCAAGCAGATACCCTGTCCATAAATTAACTACTTTACAGAGTAAACTGGGATCAAGATGGGCTTCCAGAAGGAATAAGCCAGAGACAGCATTTTATATTAATGAACGACTGCCACTTAGAGCAGCGTTTGAGCCATTCAGTGCCTACCCCTTTCCAGTTCTCGACGCCAAGTCATATCTTAAGGGAGGTGAAAGAAGGGTACGTAAAAAGCAAGGATGGACTCTGGATTGTCCTCCCTCCTTCACAGCTGTCAGACATGCACAAAGGAATAAACACCTTCTCCAGCATCCAGTTCTGTTCTGCTAGAATCATCCTCCTCCTCTAGCTACAGGAAACTCCTTTCACAGTTAAACTTCAGGAGACAGGTGACATTATCAATAGAGCTCAAAACAAAAAAGGTAGGACATCCAAAATACCTATGTCATGGCAGTCTTAGGCAACTGTCTTAGAAGCTAGTGGGTAACACAAATGCCACCAAGTAATTGTGCAAATATTACAATCATTATTAACCTCGTTTTACAAATTGTGGCTAATGCAAATCATTCCACAAAAGTTGATGAACAGCCACAGAAAGTTACGGTGGGATCATGACTACTGTAAATGGAGCAGAAGTGTTTGAACAGATCATCCTAAATTCATACTAATTATAAAGGCTATAGAAAACACATCAGAATGGACTGAAGCTGGCTCCTGAGGAATCTCTGGTTTATGTGTAATTTAAAAATAGCAACAGGCAGAGTAAAAGAGCACAAAAGCAAACACTAGATTTCACAGCTCTTACAAAGACTACATTGCAGCCAATTTTATAAGAGATGAGAAATATTTATTCCTGAATTGAGCCATTATTCAAGCAGGAAAACTGCTTTGTGGCCTGGCCTTCCGTGACATAATTTACATCTTCAGTGTTTTTCAGTACAGACTGTGAAGAAATGCTTTGAAATTGCACACTCAATTCCTTTTCTTGATCAGTGTTGTCCACTACAAAAGGAGGCCAGAACTGCTTTCTATAACTACCACAGATTTCACGTTGTTGAAGCTCAGCTCAGGGTTGTGTTTGGACAGCTATTTTTTTTAACCACGTACTGAGCTGACAACATGTGAATTTACAATGGTATGAGTAAGAAAGCAGAGTCAGTCATCTACAGTGTGGAACTTTAAGGCTGAGTACACTCAAGAAGCTCAACTGCAAGAAGAATGGAGTTGATAGGAGTTAAATTTTTCCCTTCTGAGGGAGAGCAATCATTATAATTCTGGAACAGAACAAAAGTACAATAGATCATACATTAAGCCTTTTAGAATAAAACAATATCCTAACATGAACTATGGAAGGGTACTCAATTCTTATATAATACCTTCTATAAAAGTCACTGCCTTCACATTTAATGAAATCATACCAGCTGCTTTCTCCTTTTTTAATCTATCATCACCCTGTTGTGGTTACAACCTGGACCATGTGTGACCTTCTTTTTAGTTATGCAAAACATCACTTGCATTTCTACATCTCTTTGAGCAGTGTAATGTATTGGGTGAACAAGCATCCCCAGGTCTGCAGTTCTTGCAAACAGCAGCAAGGATCATCCATGTTACACATCCAACGTTATTGCACCCTCCAACTGCCAGAGAGGGCAACAATCACAGAACCGTTACTTAAAGACTAAATTATTACAAATTCTGTTGGAATTCAATTGAGTCACAGTCATAAACTTAACTACTTTTAGTATAAAATATCATATATGTCAAAGCCAAAATAACTTATAATACAGGTCATTCTTAAAAAGAAATAATGAATAACCACCAAGGCAAAAAAATTTTGTTTGTTTCTATGTCAAGGGTTAGAATGTATTTCTGGGATAACCTTCAGACATTTGCAGGGGTTTATAATAACAGTGGCTTTTTTTTTTTTCTTTTAATGTTTCCCTAGTGCAGTTTGACATGATGCGTGCTTGCAACCTCATCGCCACTGTTGCTCTGACTGCTGGTCAGCTCATCTTCGTCCTGGGCCTGATGGAACTACCTATCATTTCTCAGGATACCCAGTGGTGGGAGGAGGCCATAGCTGCCGTATTCCAACTTGCCAGTAAGTCCACATATTCTTACTGATGGAAAAATACTTAGTCTATATTAAATCCATGTGGAAAAGAGTTTCTTACTTTATCAATCTTTCAAGTGATAAAGAATAGCAAGAAGGCCTAAATCTAAAAGTAAGCTCATTGTCTCTTAAAAGCTCTCCCTGTGAGATTCTGCAGTACATGAATAGACGCTTTTATCTGAGATATATCAGAATGAGTCTTCTGCCAACCAAGAAAAACAAGCCTTTATTATTTCCTATGAAACCAGGAAGGAAAACATGAAAGAAAGAAACTGGATGCAATGTAACCCCACAATTTAGCAGGAGAAAATATATTAAAGGAACTGTTTGAAAGTAGAGCAGGACAGCTGAGCAAATTTTTGAAGTCTTGCTGGAACATGATTACTTGCTTGTAGCTACCTCATTTTTGCTCAATGACCATCAGCTGGATTTTGATAGACAAATAAGCCAAGAAAGCTGAAGTCAATTCATAACACTGACTGCTATAAATAAATAAAATCCCCACTGTAATTCTCATGGACACAGACTGTATACAGAAAAGAATGAGGAAAGGAGGAAATGGTTTTATCGCAATCCCATGCCACAGCAGTGGCAACAAACTGTAAACATTTTGCAATAATACCTTTGTCTACTACATAAAATAAGTCACTCGGTATTCATTACAGCAGGAGTCCAGTCCTATAAAATGTCCATGCATGAAACTGTCACTAGAGGAGTATAACAGTCAAGCTGCTTACAAGATTGGATTAAAAGTCTATCATTATTATGAATGTAAACATCAGGTTATAATAAGGTAACATTTTATTTTAAATTTTAATTTCAACTTTAAAAACTCCAATATTTAGAATGGCACACACCTACTGAGGCCTCAGGTTTACACTGCTGCAAGACCAGAATCTAGCCTAGGTCATTTAAATATGGTCCTCACAGCAATAAGTATCCATTAAGGATAAGGAACCTGGAACCTAAATACAAGGAGGAGATTGCAGAGGTTCTGTAACTCTTAAAGCAACTGATCCAGTTTCCAGGTGCAGCAATACCCTCAAGCATCAGTCAGTGCTACCAAGACACATCTATATAGCCTTGCTATAACAAGACCTCCCTACAGCCTTCATGTACACCAGGTCTTTGTAACTCTGGATAGTTCTCACTGATCATTGGTGTGATGCCTGCTTTAGTCTCCCGCACTCCCATCCTCCCCAAAACTCAGTATGTCTGTTTTTCCCAGCGAGAAAATGAGTTCTGGCCCTGTTTAGATGTGTTGTTTCATTGACAAACAGCACAGTGGACAGCCGTGTGCCTTTCTTCTATCAAGGCTGCTAATTTTAGACTGGGCGCTTTTTTCCCTTTTTTTTTTTTTTTCCTGTGCTGGAGTCTGTTTTAAATACAGTCAGAGAGAGACTGAAGGGCGCCAGGATATCCCGACACAGGAGAAGGAAATGCCTGCTATTACCTGTTATGCAAGCTGAACCTTGAAATCCCCAGTGCTGGGAGGGGAGGAAAGCCAGACTCAGAATGATTAACAAAACACTAATGAGAATGGCTGAAGAAGCTGTTGAATCAAGGAGTTCATCTGCCTGCTGGTGTTCAAAAGGTGTGAAGAGATGGATCTAGCAGCTCGTGACAGTTACAACAGACACTGCGCTTTATGAAGCAAAGGTCTCGTATATGCAGAAATAATGCAATGACTTTGGTGGCTACCCCACCACCACCACCTTCCCCATCCTCCTTTGCACTTGTGCCACACTCTCCTTCACCATCATCAGATGTTTTTCTGCCTCGCAGTCAGTAAAGTGATATTCATTTTACATCTCAGCATCTTAATGGAAGTTTTATGTTTAAACAACTGATACCTAGAACAAACAGCTGAAGTCTTCTGGAAAGTATACTTTTGAAAAAGATAAAAGGAATCATCATATCTGCCATTCTCTCAATATAAAAAAGACTCTTGAGACTTTCCTAGTTTTCCAAAACAATGGAACCCTAGAGGAGATGCACCCTTGGTATTATATTAAATTTTTCCAGGGTACATCAACTGATGACTACCTGGGTAATGGAGGGTGTACACTCAGAGGAAAGGTGGTTCAGCTTGCACTGACAAAAGAGGCTGTTCCCTCTTTCACAGAACCCAATGTGTGCTCTGTAATGCTGAGCCACTCAAAAGAGCCACTCAAACTAGCCCTGTCCACCAAATTCCATGGGCCCATGCAGCAGCATTTTATACATTATGACAACTGAAATGTCTTCAGTATCAGACAAAACACATGTGCAAACTGTGAGCAAGTCCAGCATTTCTGTTGCTCTGATGAATGACTGCTGCTTCACCTAGGGACTGAGCTTTCTTCACTGAAGAGGAGGAAAGCAGCTGCCCCTTATCCTATAAGCTTCAGGTAATACTCGGCCTTTTAGTCTCCACCAGAAGATGTTAACCTCTCAACAATTCTCAAAGCAAAGTAGCAGCATTAGGCAAAATCCACCAGACTGGTGGCTACAAAGCTTGCATTTAAAAGCACTTTGTCCACGCAAAACAGCCCTAGAGAAATCACCACAAAGCTCTTCCCAGGTTCATTTTAAATATTAAAGTCAGTGTTCTTTGGCTTTCGCAGATCACTGGCTGGATAATTTCTGTTTATTATGCTTTCAAAAGTGTTACTGAAAAAACACAAGCATTCACCTCTGCTATTTTCCTGTTCATAATCCAAATGATCTAGAGAGTTGCTCTGCAATTGCTCACCCTGTCAGTGGTTTCAGAAAGAACTATCTTGGTTCATATCCCCTCTAATTCCAACTGGTGTTTGATCTCTAACTTTCATCCTGGAATATGCCAACAAGTGCTGAAGAGAACCGCAATGGTCACCAAGAGAATGAAATCCAATATTATGGAGGAAAGTTTGAGTATATCACTTGGAATCACAAAGTCAACTTAAAATTTTCTTATTTTTAGTCAGAGTTTATCCACCGAAACCTTATGTGTCGGTTCCATTACAGTTTCCCAAGGTCTGAACAAAAGTTCTTTTTGTTTTAGAAAACTTAAGTATTACCTTCCAAACCCTATCATAAATTCAGATCAACCAACCCTGATCTCACTAAAGCTTGACTCCAGGCTCCATGACTTTTTCACTTCTGCCACCTGCACAAGCATTTGACAGTCATTCAAAAAGGATGGACCTCTGACAGAAAATAAAGCCCCAGGAAGCAAAGAGGAAGGAAAGAAGAGAGGAAACAGCATTGCTCCTGGGACAGCAACGGGATTCACACAGCTCCAAAGCTCCACAGCCTCACACCTCCCAGTTAACAGGAAAGCAAGCTGTTTGCTTTGGAAAAGGCATGTGGTGAAAATGGAACCAGTGTTGTACGCGGAATTTTGTGTCGACGCTCAGAAATTTCCCTCTAGAGGGTTTTGGGTTTTCTGTTTTTTTCCAAGGAACTGTTACAAACCCCATGTGCTGAATGTAGGATAACAGAGCTGACAGAAGAGCAGTTGGACAGGGAAATCCATACCAACAGGATAGGAATAAGAAGCACTTCAGAGAATATTAAACTACTATAAGCAGCAACCTGACAGACTGGATCAGACCTTAAGGGACTCTAGCCAAGTCTCTGACCTTGTACAGCTGTGATTATCTCAAACTTTAGAGGGAAGTGTTCCAAACATAAATGGGGAAAGTTTGGGATAAAGTATTCCTTATATTAGATCTTATCCTAGTTTCTGAAAGTCCAAGACTAGAATAAACCTGAAGTATATTGATTAATATTCTTGCCAATCCATTTTCAGTGTTACTTTAATACATAACACCCTAAAACCTAAAGTTTTGCGTTCCTAGTGAGGTTGTCATTTACAGACAAATTACAATCTTGCCTCTCTTGAATTTCAAGGATTGCATTCCAACTTTTCCTACTGTGTTTTTCTGCTGACAGCACATTTCACTCCAGACCCCTGATGCATCACAGGAAATCTGAGTTTCATGAACTTTCATTTCTGTGCTATTAAACCTACATCAAACAATTGTTATACTATTTATCTTCTCTCGTCTTTCTGGGTATTACAACTTTAGGTTGGTTGATATCCAGAAAATTTTAATGCAGAACAGACAAGCAAAGTAACCATTGGAGAATACAGCTGAAGATATTCACGATAGCAACGTGATTCTGATTTCTGTATTACTTCCTTCCACCTTCCTCCTCCACAACACCCCCAAGCCAGATCTGTTCTAAGATGAAATCTATGGAGCTATAAACCTAATACTTCCTGAAAAGGAAGCAAATAAATGAGATAATGTAAATAACCTAAAAATCATAACAAAAGAGAGAACTTGACTGTTTGATTTGTGCTAAGAATTTTCACTATTTCTCATTTTTATTTCCCTACAGTGCCAAACTTGCTTATTCTTAATGTGGACTGTAAACCTCACAATAATGTGATCTTGTTTTTACATGTATGCAAAAAATGAACCACATTTGCAAAGATCTTAAAATATGGAAGCCTATCCCACTTATTTTGATTGAAAAGGTTCATGTGAGCAACTGAACCAGCAAACTGTGAAGGATGGTAGCTCACAAGAAGCGTGTTGAACTCTTCAACAGGCCTAACTGTAGCAGGGAGAAGATCTGTTTATATTCTTCATGTCTGAATACTGATATGAGTAGCAGGTGATTTGTTCTAGCATCTCAGTGTCAAGGTCATGTATTATGATTAGAAATATGGTAACAAATATATTACCAGAAAAATATCATTTGAATATGCCAGTATAAGCAACATGTTTTATGACAGACATGGTGTTAGAAATAATGCAGAAAGCAGCATGTGAAATTAAAAGTTCTTCAACTCAAATATTCCCTTTCTTCTTTATGAATATGCATATTAAGCATACATGGAGATGTCTCCTGAAGAAGCTTCAAACTGAGATGCCTAGCTAGATCCACAGTTACACAACTCCTACCCTTTGATGCATCAGGAGACGGACAGAGCAGTTGAAAAAATTGAAGCAGAAGATGACCTCTGAAACTCCCAAGAGGATCACTTGTCAGTGACTGTTTCTCTCTGCACAAGTTGTTTTTATTCAGGTTGACAAGAGCTTACCTGTCTCTGATGCAAAGTTTACTGTGATCAGAAGCAGAGCTTTCAGTGACTCCAGCTGCTTCTGAATCTGAGGTGGCAAGCAACGCTTGCAGCTGATGTTCAGTGTGGAGCTCTACACATTTCTCATTTAAACAGCTGCCCAACAGGAATTATGTCAATTCATAGGGAATATTTTTTAACCTTCAGTTCAAGGACTAGCATTTCATCTAAGGAAACCTCCAAAAGGCAACCAAGAAAAGCAGGTTCACTGTCAGTAAACCTAAACTTGCTAAACAGTGTTCTGCACCTCCCTTTGAAGATTTCCAACCAACATAAAGTAGAATTCACTGCCTTACACTGAGTAAATCTCCCAGCCTTATCAGGTTAAATATAAAGAGGGACTGACAAACTCAACGAACACCACAAGTGGAAAGACATTGTAAATCAGTGCTGAGAATTGAAGGAAAGAGTTCTTACTGCCCCCGAGATGCTTTGCTATTCATAATTTGTTCCATTCTGAAGAGATATTTCATTTCACCAAAAGCTTTGGAAGCAAATTTGTATTGTACTCAACAGCGTACAACTGAAAACTCAAAGGTTGCTAAAGTGTTTGTGGCATTATGAACCAAAGCAAGCACACTTCTACAGCTTTAAACCTGGTATTACAACAAAGGGCACACAACTATTATGGAAGCTTATTGCACTGTAACAACTCTCCGTGCCAAGCTGACACAGAAAAACTGTTAATTAATCATTTACATAAGTCCTATGGAAATTGCACTTTGGGAATCTATTGCACTTTGATAAACACAGTTGAGCTCCTACAAAGAGCTTATTCAGGCTTGTGACTTACTGCAGTTAAGTAATTCCCTGTAAACATTTATGGGCTACGTAGTAGAAAAGGGGTGAAAAATTTCCCCTCCCAATTGTGCTGCACAAGTATGTGTTGTGAATCCTCAGCAACAGTGTAGCTGCTCTATTTTCCTTCCCTCTTTTCCTGGCAGCAACCATCATCCTTTAGAACAAGTTGTAAAGAGGAGAATAACTCCCAATATAGACTTTTTACCAACCCAGAACAATCCCTAACATAGATTTCTTCATCTGCCCTATCAATGTATTAACAAAAAAAAGAGGAATGCAAATCAAGGAGTGTCTGAAAAAAAACAAAAGAAAACAAAACCAAAAACAAACCCCAAACTATCACAAAAGTAAAAAAGTGACTATGAGAGTTCTTTTAAATGCTAAAAATCTGTAGTTGACTTGCAGCCAGATACAGTCGAACAGGAAATTCAGTATAAAGATCTCAAATGTAAGTTCACAAAGTAACATTCTCGCAGCACACCCCCACTCACACAGCCAATACTGTCCCAACCAAAAGTCTTCCTAGTGAATTCGTTATCTGTTTCCTTCCTCAACGGAAAAGCACCCCCATCCAGGCTTGTTTTTGCTATGGATGGGAAACAACTAGAGATAAACAGCAGCTCTATGGGAAAATAAAGTACTTTAAGTAATCTCAACAGGATTTTTAGCAAAGATGTGGCCTCTGTGCAGACTTTAGACAATACACAATAAAGTGATCTGCAACTGATTGATGTACATAATGAAATTAATTCAGGGAAATTCAGCCATGCATTTGAAAGTCTTGTCATTAGTACAAAACAGATGAAAATGTTTAATATTCTCATAAATAAATTTAAATATCTCATTTGCAACTCTCCTCAAACTGTTTTATAAATTGAGAGATCAAGACAACTGATGGCAAGTAAAGCAACTTTCTGGTTATTTTTAGTAAAGTTACCTATGGGAAATGGTCTGGGAAGCCAACTGTCTCCCTCCAGGTATTTTACTGGAATAGCGAAACTAAATTCAGACGACATTGCTCAATGTTACAAATATCTATCTAAGAAGTGAAGAGTCACTATTGTCAGTTTTAGTCAGAAACAGAAGCTATTCTTAATGCAAGGTTAACCTTCAAGAGTTCTTCTAACTGTTCTGAATTCAGAGTCAAATTCTGCCTTGATATATTTACCTTAGTAACTGAGTTATATCCATATTACACAACCGTCAGTAGGAGCAAAATTCCAGCACTATTTTTGCTACACTGAATTCTCACAAGCGATACACTGAATATTTAACAATATTCAAAGGCAACAAGTTAAAGCGTTGTCAAAGAAGTCCTAATGTTAATAACAGTCACAGTGAAGGCATTAAGCAAAACAGGAGATACCAATATCACGTCGTACTCTGCTTCAGTTTTGTTAGTAAAAATAAAACATTAGTCAAACTTCAGTTTCGTTCTCCTTCCTTACAGAAGCACAGTATTTTTACATCAGTACACAAGGGCTTGCAAGGCTTGCAACCCAATGGTGTACATGTAATTATTCATAAGGTTTCATCCAAACTAGGAAGGCATTGCTCCTCAGATAAATCCATATAGCAAAGGAATAATAATTTTAGAAAATTAAGAATCTACTTTCCCTAAAAAAGAGGGGACACTGACAGAGAAGGTCCAGGCTGGCAAAATAAGTGAATTAAATGTTTGCCCAGTCATTTAGAGAACAGACTTCCTGATAAGTGTTCAATCTCATTTCCTGGCTTATGTACAAAAAGACCACTCTATGGGCAAGGAAAACACACTGTAGCACAGTGGAACACTTTGCTTCAAGAAGTCTAATATTAAGTCATTACACACACAAAATCTCTCCAAGGAAGCTTTGAGGGTTTTCACACATCTTTACAAAAGCAACATTCATCAAAATTTAAATATCATCCTATACAAACTCAGTCTTTTTGGATCAGTATGATTTCTTCACTCTTTGCTCTTGAGTTCCTACATTTATTAGCATGACATGATGCTGGATTTGTATGAAGTAAGAATGCTGGAAAATGATGTTCACAGCAACATTTTCTTCCATTGGCAGAACTGTAAAACTAATTACGGATACTCTCAACAGTAATATGCTCGCTATTCTCCCACCTCTGTCATGTTTTTCTCTTTTCTTAAATGTCAGCTCCTGTCTGGCATGTAGCAAAGTATTCGAAACAGATCCTACATTTTTCCACTCAGGAGCCCCAGTGACTCCTGCTGTCTTCTGAGCTAGGGAGCTCTCAAACCCATTATCTCCCAGTTCCCCTCTGCTTAGACACTGCCACAAAACTGCAAAAGAAGAGAAAGCCTCTTGCATGACTGGCTGCTCAACTGACCAGGGTTCAGGCAAAGGGTCTGTGAAGAGAAATAGTCTTGCTAGCGTAGTTTTATTTGGGGGCCTGTAAGAAAGCCTTAGTGCTTTTTCCTGGTGGATAATTCCTCTCTTGGATGGGAGGTGGCTCATGAAGGTGGCCAGTCTATCATGGAGATGTGTAGTCATTTAGTAATTGGCCATAAGTGATATATAAGCAAGCAAGAAAAAGATAAGCAGTATAATTAAAAGCTGGGTATTTGAAAGAAAAAAAAAAATATTCCTACAGCATTTATTCACTTCTACTATGCCATAAAGGAAAGTTTATGGACCACTTGCTTGCCTTGGCTAAATGAGCAAAGAATGGGGCAAAACTCACACCCAGGGGAGTCCAGCTCTCACACACACACCAGCAATCCCAAAGGTTTTTCCCAGTAAGTTTGCCCAAGCAGATCTGATTTTCAGTACGGAAACTGGAAGTGCTAATCATCCATTACTTCTCCAAGCCAGAGATAATGGTAAATATCTGTATACCTGCAGCATATTGTGACACCGGTGTGTGACACCAGTCACAATTCAATAACTGGAAATTAAGCTGCAAGGCTCAACAGGGTTACCATCAGGGTTACTCTGTGTATCTGGTGCTCCTGAATCTAGCTCCCTCTGCCAAGAGATCCTCAAACAAATAATGCAAGACCATGCAAAGTGGACTATTAATGTTTCTAACACTTGCTTAGCAGTACCTGTAAGTGGTCACTGGTACAAACAAGTTAGGTTCGAAGTTATTTTCGCTTAAAATTTTATCATTTGCTTCACAAATTTTTGTATTTATTTAATGCTTTTTGGATTCCCTATGAAAATGTATGTCAACTGGAAGAATTCTGAAAGGAAAACTGAAAAATAACCACAGTTTTTGTTTGTTGCCAGACTCATCAGTAAGATGTTTCTCTTCATTTGTACCTCAGTAGCCTCCCTCCTGTGAATTTTAAGCCCAAATAAAAAGGAACAGGTCCACAGCTTGGCCACAGGAGGTGCAAGCAATCTCCCTTTCTCTCAGTTTCCTGCCTTTATGAGAAAAATGGTATCTGTTATCCTTTGAAAAGTGGACTGCATTCTGTGAAAGATCAAAGCACTATCAGTGTTTATCTGTATTATAAGACCTGAAGACCTCAAACATAGATGTAGATATACACATTCTCTGCAAATACCTTACAGCTAGCATGCTGTACTCCCAAAGCCCTGAAATACAAAACTAAACACAGGAGAAACAAAACAAAACATAGGAGAAAAGAAGCCTTATCATCTTGATTCCACAGGTGGGGAACCAAGCCATCTCACAGGAGAGTTGTAAAAAACTAATGCATTCCACAGCACAGGATCTGATCTCCCCCTCTCTTCTCTACCATGTGCCTCAGGAGAAACTGACACTGGAAAGGAGGAAAAAATATTTTGCTTCCCAGCTCTGCTGCAATCTTACATGCTGTTACTGCTAATGATAAAGAAATAGATTAAAGTCATACAAGATCCAGATAACATCAAACAGCAAAATAATGAGAATTCAAAAGCAATTCAAGGAAACACCACAGAAGAGGAACACCACAATTAACTGTGGCTTTGGGGACAAAAGTGTCTGTGAACACTGAAAAAATGTGCAAGTTCCATGGGGATTTTGGATGTGCAAGGAGAGAACATTCCCACTTTCATGTGGTGATGAGCTAAACCTATGAACATACAGAAGAATTAACTCCTTTGAAGACACATCATTTGCCTTCAACAGTCTGTTCAAGGATGTATATAACATCTGCCTGACTTCAAGAGATCAGGATTGCAAAAAGCATATATAATCTGATACAAGGTGTGTCATCCAACAGTGACTACTGGAGGAAAAAAACCCCAAGAGGATTCAAGCTTAATTTGTCAAAAGTAGAACTTCACAATTTTTCTACCTCAGTTGTAGCTCAGTATTTTTGTGAGCAGGAGTTGAGAAGCAACTTTCAAAGCTGTATACTGAAAAATAATACTGGATGACAACCTATGTATTGGGATCCTACATCCAACTTGGCTAACATGAAAATGGCCTTCTAAGTGAGGCTGCAGACTCAATTTGGGAGTGCTAACAAAAAATTGTTGTACATATCAGTGATTTCTGAAACTCCATGGTGCTCCATGGAGCTACATTTATTCCCAGATGAAACTTGTTCATTTATGACTAAGCTGAACCATTAAATAGCTACTAGACTTACTGACAAAATCAAGGAGTTAACTGCTGTCCTTAGCACCCAAGTCAACAGTCTAAAACATATCCAGAGCACGTTAAACATTTTTCACAGCAAAGGTTACTACGGAATGGCAAAAGAGCAGGAAAAAGCTACACCTGTTTTTAAGCTTCTGTACATTTAAACGTTATTTCTGTAAGCTAGTTAGCTATTCATCCTCTCTGCAGTTTACAATGGTGACCTGTCTTAAGTGAACTTTATAAAATTTCAGAGTAAGTGTTCTATATTCTGAACAAAATATTTTCATTGTTATTATCATTAATATACCAGTTTTCTGTGTTGGCAGTGGGGATAAGAAAGAGGACATCTGTGTGGGCGAGACAAGAGGATAGGGAAAAAAAAACAAATGTGAAATACAGCTAAGTAGTAGTAAGAAATTTAAATTGGAGTGAACAGATTTCAATCTAACAATGAGATTCTGCTTCAAGCACCCAGTCTTTGCATGTATCATTATGCCTTCAAGAACATATACAACACATCATAATCAGGATAGAAAGGCTTTACAGACTCATGAATATTGGTCTTTGGCAGGCATCTCGCCACTACAGAAATTCAAGAAAATAACTCATTAAAAATAACTCATTAAAAATAACTCTCACATTCTTGCAGGTTTTGTTCTGGTTATTGGATTGGTGACTTTCTACCGCATCGGACCATACACCAACCTCTCTTGGTCTTGCTATCTGAACATTGGAGCCTGTCTTTTGGCCACACTGGCGGCTGCCATTCTCATATGGAACATCCTCCACAGGCGTGAGGACTGCATGGCACCCAGAGTCATTGTCATCAGCCGTACCCTGACCGCTCGGTTCCGCCGCGGCCTGGAAAACGACTATGTTGAGTCACCGTGCTGAAAAAGTGGACTTTAAAGGGGAAAGATCTCCAAGGAGATCTGCATTGGAGTTGTTTTCTATAAATATATACTGTAATTTAAAGCTAAGGGTTGAAAGACATCACAAAGCTCACTCTTGTGGGCAGAGGCCCTCAATTACTATTTAGATGGGCTCCATCTATATACATATGTATAAAACATAATTTTATATATATTATATTGCCCTCTCCCTCTGCTGTACAGCACAGAATGTTGGATTATCAGAATCCTGATAGAGCATCACAGCTACATGTCAGCAGGGTCAGCTATAGCAGACACAGAGCGTATGCAGTAAGAGTACAGAAAAAGAGGAAACCGAACACATTTCCTCTGTCTGTTTAAAGTTATCCTGCTCCTTAATAATAATGTAAAAAGCTATAGAAGAACAGTGACAATAGCTTTGGAGTTAACAGGCAATCTAGGCAAGCAGAAAACTCACTATAGAGTAAGTGATGATTTTAACAGCTGTTTAAACTTCATGAATCCTTAGTCCATCCACCTCTCTTCAAGGTGCTTCTCCTCAGCTGTAACACCTGCTCCCCAGCTACAGCACAGTCCAGACAGGCAAAAGCAAAAGCAGCTCTAACCATTCTAATTTTAAAGTAAGGGAACATGGAAGAATGAAGTTGCCATTTTTTTTCCAGACACTTCATTTGATTTGCTTTATTCTATATGCAAAGAGACATGCCATTAAAAATGAAAAGGGTACGCAGCTAGAACAGGCCATATACGTTGCTGAAAAATCTACTTCAGTGTTACAACAAGGGCAAGTATCTACAGAAGAGGGTTACCTGGATTTCATAATAATCACAGGTATTATTAACATTATTGGAAATTATAATTAAGAACAGGTATTTCAGCTCAAATGAATTTCTTCTCCCAGTTTGCTTTAACTTTTGCTGTGATATTTTCAGATTAGTGTGCTGTGTCATGGCACCCAGCTCTGCCCAGCAATGCTCAGAGGCACATAGCTCAGATGATACTGGAGAATATCTGCCACTCAAGCACTCAAATTGGAGAATAAGACACCTATACAGGATTTAAGCATGAAATTTTAAAGAGACCTGTCTCGTAACTTATTGTGGTAGTGCAATGAAGGTAATTAGTATGTTTGGAATTAGGTATAATGTTTATAAGCCTTACCCTGAGAAGCACACGGGCTCCCAAAAGTCATGTGCATGTAACTTTCAGGAAGAAAAACAACAAGTCAAAAACTATTATGTAGAAATACAGGAACTAGAGGCCATATCAGATGTTTAAAAACTCTAAGGATGCTACTCTGACTGCAGTTACTGACAGGTTTGAAGGACTATGAGCTCTGCATGTTACAGATTCTTTAGGACTGCTGTGTCACTCCCAGCTGAGTACACTGCTTTTCTTCTGTATCATTATTTCCAAAATACCTTTCCACACTTTGTTGAAGTGTGATCATCAAGCTGGCTCTTGAGTTCTGTTCTGCATTCAGTTCTGATGTAATAAGAAACTCAACCCCAACTGCTGCTCCTGCACCATGTTCAAAGTGAGCAACACTCTGCAGAGACTGATGCTCTGGAACAACTGCATTGTTCTAGACTATCAGAGTAGAATACCATAAAGCTGAGAAAGAGTTTCTTCTAGTAGTAGGTTTGTAAAAACCAACTAAGATTTGTATTCATTTGCCTACATTTCTTTCTGGAAAATGTTTTCTAGAAATAATATACTATGATTAATTGCAGGGTTTTTAAAAAGTAAAATAATGGAATATTTAAAAAACATTATATTATTTCTTCTAATATTGCAGTATCATATTATAATAATGTACATTTAAATTTAAAAATCAGCTATGTGGTCGGCAAATTTCTAATACTCAGTATTACTGTGATTATTTTAGATGTATAAATAAAGTTGTGAATGTTCATTTCCTTCTAGTGATAATGTGAGATTTTTGCCATTCAGACACAGAATAAGGATGCTTGTTATCAATATTTTTGTTTCTTATTTAGTAAAAAAGCATCCACAGAGCTTGCAACATGTTGTAGACAAAGAATAAGCAGAGAATACATTAAAATGTCTACAAGATATTTCATCTTGTTAAAAATTAAAGGGAGAATGAAATCAGAGAAGAAAAAACATAAGGAGAATTTAGGAGGATCAGAAATTCATACAAACTTGTAACAAAAATAAATTGTACCCATAAAGAAATACATACAAATACTTACAATACCTTTTTATGTGCTTGATGGATTTGAAGGCCTCATCCATGTCTCCAGCAGTCAGATAGAAGCTGAAGTTCAGCATGGCATCCCGGGTAGTCTTATCACACTCTCCTAATCCCATGAAATCTCTCATGGGTCTTCTTACAACCATCTGAGAGACTTTTATGGAGCCAGACTCTGCTTCTTCCTTCTCAGCTTCTCCCAGCTAAAATGAGATTGTTATCGTTTAGGTATCAAGTAGGTTGAAACTTACTCCTTTCTACATGAAATTAATCACATTTCCACTGCCATCCAAGTTTTCTATTTGTGCAGGACCATGATCAGTAGTGACAATAGTTGCGATGTTTCAGAACTTCCTAGAAAATGCCACAAATATACATATCACAACAATCACAGTGCACCAGGGATAATTTGGAGACTGGTAAAATACCAGAGGAGAGGCAGCCTGCTATTATTATAATTATATGTGTACATTATTATTAATATAATTATGACTATAATAACTTTTTTTAAGTCCCTAGATGCCTGGAGATTGCAGATGAACACTTCTTTAAGGCTACTTGTTTCTCAAAAATGAGTGTGCTGTTCTGAAAATTAATTCTATAAACCCAGTTCTTTTATTGTTGCCTTCAGGTGAAGATACTAAAGCTCAGATCCAAACCCTTCACCATACAATTGTCAGTTCTGGAGCCTCTGGAGCTTCAGTGACACCATCCCCAGTCTTTGAAAGGCAGCTCATAGCAATTTAACCATTTTTCATAAAAAGAATAAAGATAATCATTAACATCAAATGATCTCTCTAGAGTGTAACAACCTTTCACAAGCCAAAGAGAATGGAAGAACATCCCAGTTATGAAGGACACCAAATTTCACATATACTCTAGTCCAGCTGTATAGATAGATAACTAAATATTAAGGTTATAGAAGCCAATAAAAAATTGTATTATATTATTACACAGTGAAAGCCTTTTATACAGTATAAGACAGAAATCAAAAATGCAAATGTGTTTAACTACTAGGGAATTTCTGGATCCAGGACAGATAAGGCATTATAATGAATGAGCAGAAATCCTGGAACGAAACGTGGTCAAAATAGATTTGTAGCATCAATTGGATTTCTTATATTTAAAGCAGATTCTGTTCATATACTAAATTAGTATCTTAAAAAGTAATTTAGTCACTAAAATACAGTAACCTACTGAGAGAAGAAAATGAAAATGGAAGAGAGAAAAGAAGAGAATGAAGGCAGTGGAATAAAATGATGCTGATACTTACAGGTTTATAGATACATCCCCTCCGAAAAATCAACTAATGGCAGCAATAATCCATTCAGAGTTAGTTTGTTTTGTTTTAAAGAAAAAAAAAAAAAGAAAAAAGAGAAAAAAATAATAGCATAAAAAAATAGCATGAGACATGATGGGGGGAAGTGTTAAAAGAAAGAATGGAAATGCAGATCACCTTTGACCTGTCAAGTGAAAAAGGAAAGTAAAATAGAGTGTAACTGTACAAGCAAGATGTGCAGAGGAAGAGTGACAACAGTCAGGCCTTTGGAAGGGGCAAAACTGCAAGGTACAGCTTTGAATATATTAATTGGAAAAACATCTATATATATTCTCTCCCTCCTAAACTACGAGAAATTAGATTTACATGATCATATTGGCCTGTCATATTCAGAAGTTTCAGAGTATTATTCATTAAGTCTCAATATACTAAGTTCCTGCAGATATTACAAAAAGAAATGCCTTGGTAGAATAAAGAGATGCTGTTAAGCTCACCCTACAAGCAGGGAGCAGCACAAATCATCACAGAGTGATGGAATCATAGAATGGTTTGGGTTTGAAGAGACCTTAAAGATCAACTAGTTCCACCCCGCTGACATGGGCAGGGACACCTCCCACTAGAGCAGGCTGCTCAAAGCCCCATCCAACCTGGCCTTGAACGCATCCAGGGATGGAGCATCCACAGCTTCCCTGGGCAACCTGTGCCAGGGTCTCACCACCCTCACAGTGAAGAACTTCCACATTTGTAATCTGAATCTCCCCTCTTTCAGTTTGAGGCCATCACCCCTCATCCTACCACTACCAAGTTCTCGTAAAAAGTCCCTCCCCAGCTTTCTTGTAGACCTTCTTCAGATACTGGAAGGCTACAAGAAGGTGTCTTTGAAGCCTTCTCTTCTCCCAGCTGAACAACCACAACTCTCTCAGGCTGTCTTCACAGCAGAGTAGAGGGACAGAATCCCGTCCCTCGACCTGCTGGCCACACTTAAATACACCTGCATTAGAATTATGGTTTTTATGTCATTTCTACACATGATGCAGCAACTGCCACTGGAGTTGCTCTACTTACGCCAGACTCAATGTGGCTAAATTTGACCCCTATGCAATGAAAACTCGGAGCTTATGGGTTGGGAAGGAATCACGAAAGATTTTCTCACCTTTTTTGCAAAGTAATAATGTGGCACTTCTATGCCCAGAAGAAACTGGTAGGATGAAGGCAATGGAAAGCTGTCCTGAAGCAAAAGGCCATGCTCTTCAGTACTGAAGAATGATATAATCCAAACATCCACCTGGAAAAGGAAGCAAAGCATTGTTTTGGCTTTTATGCTGCAATATCCTTCTTTCATTTTGTTTTTATTTTCCATATTCACTTGGCAGAACCTTCTCTTCAAAATAATATGACATATATATTTGCACGCACACACCTGCTGAAGAGGGCAGAACTGCACGCTTCCTCCCTATAGCAAGCAGCTAACAACTCATTCACGTTACAGACTGTTCCTACTGCAAAGGGACTTCCACCTCTGCCTTTCAGGAACCAGCTTCACTGATCACAAAGAGGAAAGTCCCTCCTGTCCAAAGACTGCTACTCTAGAAGTCTCTGTGACAGTTCTGACTCAGGTCAGAGAAATACTCCCAACTTTTCTCAATTTTTTAAAAACTTTTTTTTTTTTTTTTAAATTCTGTAGCATTTCTACTACAATTTCAATTCCCAGGGTATATACCAGCCACTTAAAAATAGTTTCTATAACAGTTTCTGTTCTTGACCTGACTCAAGTCAAAATTAAGTATTTATTTCCAGCTAAAATAAATAAGATTTCTCATTTCACAGAATCACAGAATGTTAGGGGTTGGAAGGGACCTTGAAAGATCATCCAGTCCAACCCCCTGCCAGAGCAGGTCACACAGGGACATATCCAGGTGGGTTTTAAATTTCTCCAGAGCAGGAGACTGCAACCCCTCTGGGCAGCCTGTTCCAGTGCTCTGTCACCTTCACCATGACAAAGTGTATCCTTATGTTTCTGTGGAACCTCTTATGCTCCAGCTTGCACCCGCTGCCCCTTGTCCTATCACTGGACATCACTGAGAAGAGCCTGGCTCCATCTTCCTGACACTCGCCCTTTACATATTTATAAACGTTAATGAGGTCACTGCTCAGTCTCCTCCAAGCTAAAGAGACCCAGCCTTTCATCACAAGGGAGGTCCCTTAATCATCTTTGTGGCTCTGTGCAGGACTCTTTCAAGCAGCTCCCTGTCCTTCTTGAACTGAGGGGCCCAGAACTGAACACAATATTCCAGATGTGGCCTCACCAGGGCCAAGTAGAGGGGTAGGAGGACCTCTCTCGACCTACTAACCACACCCCTTCTATCACATCCCAGGATGCCCTTGGCCTTCTTGGTCAAGAGGGTGCATTGCTGGTTCATGGTCATCCTGCTGTCTACCAGGACCCCCAGGTCCCTTTCACCCATGCTACTCTCTAACAAGTCAGTCTCCAACCTATACTGGTACATGGGGTTATTCTTTCCCAGATGCAAGACTCTACACTTGCCCTTGTATTTAATTCGATTTCTCCCTGCCCAACTCTTCAGACTGTCCAGGTCTTGCTGAATTGCAGCACAGCCTTCTGGTGTGTCAGCCACTCCTCCCAGTTTTATATCATCAGCAAACTTGCTGGCAGTGCCCTCTGTTCTCTCACCCATGTCATTGATGAATATATTGACTAGTACTGGTCTCAGCACTGACCCCTGAGGGACTCCACTAGATACAAACCTCTGCCTCCTTGACCACAACTCTGACTTCTTTTCTTCAACCAGTTCCCAATCCACCTCACTACCTGATCATCCAGACCACACTTTCTCAGTTTAGCTGCAAGGATGCTGTGGGAGACTGTGTCAAATGCTTTACTGTAATAAAGATAAGCCACATCCCCTGACATCACCTATCCATTTGGTTATTTCTTCATAGAAGGCTATCATGTTGGTCAAACATGACTTCCCCTTGGTAAAACCATGTTGACTGCTCCTGATGACCTAAAAGTTCTATTGAATAAGGGCCAAAAAGTAAGTTGCACTCTGTTTATATCTTTTTATTTTTGAACTTCATGGAGAAGCCAAACATTTTCACTTGTTTACATTGGGAATATTAGGCTGAAGTGTTCTTCTCTTTGGTAGAAGACCATAGCAAGGTCTTTTGAGATACCCCTATTCCCATTCTTCCTTTCTACCTTGGTCTCTCCATGATTTTTCTGACATCATTTCAATCAACAAAATAAACAAAGCTTTTTGTCTCTAATTGGAAGACATTGAACTAAAGTTGTGCATAAATCAGTAAACTTTAAATCAGCAAACTTTAAATCAGCATAGACATTTCAAACCAATGGATTATTTATGAAGGACAGGAAGTTCTGTACAGACAAACGGTAAGGACTGCTACAAGCACATTAGCAGGGGAAACAGGGTCTGATGAAAGAAAACTTTGATTAGATCATCTCTGATCAGTAAATAAAATATTTTTTCTAATGTAAAAAAGACCATAAAAGACAATTAGGGAAGTACCATCAAGATGTACACTGTATGTCCAGCAAAGAATTGAGTGGGAAGAACATACTTCACTGTTCATTTTAACAATAGCGTCCCCACTTTTCTATCAAACTGATTCTTGCTGCTAAAAGTGGACTCAAAATATAAAATGTGCATTACTTTGAAAAAAAAGAAAATAAGTATCAAACCTCTAGATTGTAAATTCACCCATTAGCTTCACCTGAAAAACTAGTCCAGATACAAGCTTGCATTACAATCAACCTCAAAATTCTAGCATAGGGAAAGAAATCATCTCTTTTTCTTCGTCACTGTATTCAATCTAGGGCTAAAGCAGAAAGCTAATAGACAGTGACTGCCTGAAGCCACAGACATCAAGCACATACTTTCACTACTGTACAAGAAAATGCATACTCCCTACTCCCACATGCTAAATCATTTATTACTTGGATGGGAAGAACTCCATGTAAAGCAAGGTAAAAGAAAGAAAGAGACCATACTGTGCCCTCAGTCTGGTTGTTCTTCTGGTCTGGAGATTGTAGGCCTGTTTCAAGAATTGCCTCACATACAAAAAGTCTTGGTTCACTCTGGTCCCAGAAATGGCAAGCAGGGATGTGACTGTGCAACTCTGGATACTGCACAACAGACCTATGAAGAAAAAAAAAACCAAACCAAACAAAAACAACCATTGGAAGAGCAACAAAATTCCAGCCTATTCAGCACATGAATGTAAATAAAGAACTAACCAAGGGACAGCTTTCAGATTATGATCATTTATCTATATCAGTACCTCTGCATTCTAACATTAACCACATACATCTTCCTGCCTCCTAATGCTTTGTATATGGCAATGCCACTTTTAGTTTGTTCTGTACACATTAACTGTGACTATAGGGGTAAAGCATTTCACTAGAAAAAAAGCTGATACTGCCACAAATATGAATAGGCATCTAAAATCTGCCTCCACTGAGATTACTTGTCTTACAGAAATACTTGAACATCTTTCAAGTGATCTACCTTTGTGCATGCTACTGGTGTAGGTACTGTAATATGAGGACTACGTCAGCTCTGTCCCTTTGTGGGTTTTACAACCTGCCCCAAGGTGCTTATTGCCAGCTCTGCTAGCAATACCCAGCCAGGTTAGTAATAGCTTGAGTACATTGTTGGACATTTAGAAAAGCAGTAATTAGAGAGTTTCTAGTATATACACATGCCTCACATTCAAATCCAGCTAAGCAGCAATCGTAAGACACCACAGACAATTGTGATAAAACAGATGAGAATATGAACTTATTTCTTTTTTCATGCAACATATGTCTCATATGGGCTCCTACAGGATTCCCATATACTGACAGTACCACAGAGAGACCTGGACATGCAACGTGATCAATGCTTTGAGCTGCTGAACTTCTCAGTGCTGCAGGAAATTCCAGAGTTGGAGCTGGGGGCTTCAGTCTCTAGACATGCCATGGTTCATTCTCTCTCCTCAGTACGGTGCTTGAACATCATACAGCAAAGAAATCTGAGGCACTGTGAAATAGCACATTAAGCACAAACACAGCCCCTGAAGCCTTAGGCCACTCTCTGGCAGCAGTTTAAATAAGAAATATCTTGCTGCCTCCTTCCAGCATTGAAATACTACTTCAGTGCCAGCCATATTAAGACAGTAGACCTACAGAATCAGGTGATTTTAGCAAGGGCTTAGGATTTTTCTGTAAAAAATACAGAATATAAATAGGGGTCATTCTTTTTTTTTTTTTTAAAGAAACAAAGACATTAATTTTTTTTTTTCCTCACTTGCTGTCACCACTGAAGGGTGGACTTTGTGGGGGGGAATGAAGTAAGGCTGAAGGAAAAATTAAGGGAGAGATTCAAAGGGATGCAGAAATACACAGTGTCCTATCACTGCCACTGGATTCAAAATAAATTACTAACTGAAAAACAGTATTTGTTTTTTAAAAATGGGACTGTTTAGATTCTGCCTCAGGGTGGGGAGAGAGAGAGAGGGGGAAGATAATTATTTTATATTATTATAGTAATTATTATTTTCTTGTGAGTTTACTCGTTCCAATTTCAAGATACTGTAAAATAAAGCACAGATAACTGGATCATTCCCACCAACACCATCTAGTATGTAAACACCAGTGAAATGGCATTACTAGCTCGTGGTGGCCTCTCTTGGGCTACACAAGGTACTGCACTTGAAAACCAACTTGAGAACCATCACCTCCTGCATATTTTGAGCTTGCCCTCTGATAATTCTGTTTGACACTCTCTAGTTCATGCATTGGAAGAGAGAGGGATGCAGGCTGATCGACATACAACATGCCTGTTTAATTTAATTCTTTATAAATAAAATAATTAATTTCATACAAACTCCTATACAAAGCCAGAGGAAAGTCAGTATCAAGATGATGCTTGTCTTCATAGGGTAGATTCTTATCTTAAATTCACAAGTAATACTTCTTGAAAAACAGCTTATTACTTGTTAATGCCTTGTCCAGAAGAAAGCTTCTCTCTACCATTTCCCTGTTCAGCCTTGAAATCAAAGAGTGTAACTTTGTCCATTTCAACATCATAGAAACAGATCTTGGAATCAATGTTCCCATCCACCTACAAGAAGAGAAAACAAAAACTGCTGAAAGCATGCAGTCAAAAATTAAATCTGATTCACACTCTCAGTCTGGTTTACTGGTAATCACAAAAGAACATTCTTTGGAAGAAATATAAGAAAAAAATTCTTGCTGTTTTTGTATTCTAGCAAGTTAACTTTTGATTTCTTTGAAGTGCTACAAAGTAACTTTTGTAACTAAAATATTGCTTCATTTTCTGTGTTGTTACTCTCATCAAAGGTACAAAACCTTAACATAGCTTAATTTTAGAGTTTAGTTACATGCTTGGACATGACCTTTCAAGACGCATACACTGCATAGAACATGTAAGTTTGTTTCTGAGAAGTGAAACGTGTGTCTTCAGTAACCTGCTTGAATTGCACCAGCCTATTAACTGACAGTCAGGTCCTAGCGCAGTAAGTGAAGAGTTTGGCCTCACCTTGCTAACCAGGATGCTGACTTTATTGCCATTAGCATTGCATTTGACAGATGCAATACCTCCAAGACCAGGAAACAGCTCAGAGAAATTCTTGCTATTGCAGTGCACTTTTGCCTCTCTGTGAAAAGGAACAAACTTCCATCAACTGGCAATATGCATCAGCCAAAACATTTTGTAAATGATGGATAAGACTTTTAAAAACAAACTACTTCTAGCTTATGACACCACTGCCCCAGACTCCAGCTTCCTCTACCAGAGAGCTGCTGCAACTGCCCTTCTTTCAGGAAGAAGTTAATGAGACACTCTTTCCTCAATGAATCACAGGAATAAACTGCAGGGCTCCTACAGGATTCCCAAAACAGGGCTATGCAGCAAGGACATCCTAACAGAATTTTGAATTTAGAGGTCTGGTTTTCCTACATAAGTAAGTTCAACAATGCCATGAATGTTAAATATAGCCCAACACAAAGATCTGTGTATAGAAAACACACTGTGGCACAGAAGAAATGTCATCAAGGGGCATGGTATTTACATAATCCTACTGGTCACTTGCCCTCTGTACATAGGTTCCCAAAGACTGTATCGTTCACATACTTCACATTCAACATCCCTCTCCCTCCATATTTTGTTATCTCAAAAGAATCTTATGGCCAGTATAGATATGAATCCAGTGATCATTCAGCAACAAAGAGGACAAATCTCATGAATCAACAGAATGAGACAGAAAGAAGTGACAGTAGTTTAGACCCAGGGAGAAAAATCAGTCAGTCTCTGGTTCTGTAAAAGAGTGCTACATCATCATTCAAGAAGGGGTATTTTCACTACTAGCCACAAAAGTGGAGTGCAGGAGTTAAGCTTTCTTCTCCACTATCAAACATCATAATCTAAGATTTTTGCTAGTTGGGACCTGCCCAAATCCAATAACCTTCAAATAGTGCCTCATGTGGGATTTGCGCAATCTCAACACGGGTAATGAGTTTCTAAGTGGGAAACTACCTAAACTTCAAGCATTCTTCTGGTGACAGTATGTGACAGTTTGTAAAGAATCATTCTCTTTTCATCAGGACATAAATAACTACAGATTCCCCTCTCCCCCCAAAACATATGCTCAATTACAAACAGATGTTTTTAAAAGGTTTATTAGTACCTGCGAGAGAGATCAAAGATTTTAAAGTGAGCCAAATCTGTTCCCACAGCCAGGAAATTTCCACAGACATCCAAGAGGCATGGATTTCCCTCTGCTTCAGAGAACACCAGCAGCTGTTTAACTGTGCCCTAAGAAGAAATGTGCAACACCAGGTTTGTGTGTTCAGAGTTTAAATAAAAGGGACTAATTTTGTCACCAAGTTAAGTAACTGACAGCTGATCTTCTGTGTTAGACAAATCACTACTAGCAAAAGGAGAGAAAACTCCACAGACACACAAGATCTTGACAAATGAAATTTATGTTCTGGGTTGAAAATGGATGTATAGCCTTCAAAAAAGCAAAAATCTAGAGGTAACCTGCAACAATTTCCTCTTCAATAATACAACTTTTTCCAACTAAGAGGGATACAGAAATACAGGTCCCTGAAAGTTGTTGGTTTTTTTTTTAATATACAGCTGCAAAAATAAATATATGAATTAATTCAGTCCTTATTGTGAGAAATCCCACCCATTCTTGAGTACAATGTTTATTTCTTTAATAAAATTACGTATCACAGAATGCTGATAATTAGATTTCTCTTTTTGGTTCGCAGAGGCTGCAAAGGTGAAGCAAAAAATTTTGCAGGAACACACAGAATGTGCAGGAGGTTTTTATTATCTTATAAGAATAACCAGTATGTTCATTTTCTTGTCAGTAATCTATATATATATACACATAATTCAACCTGCATGCAATTTTGATCCTCTTAAAGTCTGTCCCTTACAGAATTCTGTTTTCTTTTACAAATACTGGCAGTGCAGTAGCATTTAAAGGGATAGAGTTTTTAAAGACCACAAAATGTCAAAGATCTTTCTGATGAAATACTCAAAATATTTTTTTCTATGACAAGGGTAGAGTTCATAGAGGTACAGAACATTGACTTGACTTCTGAGCTGTAACACCAATCTCTGAAAACAATAAGGCACATTGACTGCTTCATGGTTTCATCAGCCCTTACCTGCCAAGTGCGAACCTGGACGCGATATGGCTCAACTGTGTACAGATTTTCTCCATGCACAGACAGAACTGGAGAGTCACAAAGAAAAGAGCCTGGAACAATCACAAGAAAGCCAACACTACAATAAACTGATTTTTAGCAAGGAGGGAGAGGGAGGAAAACAAAAAAAAAAAAGGATTTTGACTTAACACATTCAATTTCCACTGCCTTGCACCAAATCCATTTTTCAATTTGTCAGTCTCTCCTGATTCCCAAACTCCTCGGTGTTGCCTCCTTCCTTCCTGCCACTACAACCTAAAGCTGCAACGCTTAGTCAAAACAGGTGTTTTGTACACTCTGCGCATGAAAACAAGCGGGAGAGGAAGGGGAAAGAGTTGATATGGGGATTTAGAGAAAAAAAGAAAAAAAAAGACTAGTGCAATGTGAGGTTCTTTTAAGAGAATTCACACCTTCCTTCGTTGAACTACAATTAAAGACTGATAAAGGAACCTCTGTCACAAAAGAAGAGTGGCTCTTCATGAGTGCTGTAGACTGTTGGGACTTTGGTGGTAATAATACATTTCTTCAGTATGGGAAAGTCAAACCACTTCTAAGAAAATATTTGACGGTTCTTAAAAGACAAAAGCCTAAACTCTCAAGATTTTGGATGGGATTGTTGGAACTCTACATAAACTATTTCTCAAGGCAGAAATATTTAGGAAGCATTAATCATATTAAAAACTTATTTACTTGATTTAGATGTATATACAGAAACTTAAAGAACAGATTTTCCTAACAGCTGGGACTAAAACCCGGCTCCTTCCCAGATGCCATGTAACCTTGATTACAATTTCTCCCAAGCAAAATAGCCATCCTCATGGCCTACCTGTAGAAAGGCAACAGGAGCTATGGCTACAAAAGTGGGAAGAAAAATCTGTTCTTGATCAACTGTTGGAATGATTTACTTAAAAGACAAAGAGAGGCAGCCTTATATCATATTTTTTGTAAGACCCTATACGGTACACTAGCTCTGAGGATACCTTTCAAGTCTAGGTGTGACAGGTCAACATCTAATCTGGGGGAAACAGCTTGGTTTGGTCAAGGCCAGTCACACACCTGGATGATTTAAGAATTCTGTGAATGAAGTACATTTAATCTTCAGGCACCCGCAGGATTGGATTGCAGCTGAACAGAGGTTAAGAGGATATATATTTTAATTTTATGTCTACAGATGCACATCACCTTCAGTTTCACCTCTCTTGCCACACTGCTGCTCATATACAGGAGTATCAAAATATTCTGAGGTTAGCCCACACATTACATCCCAACATATTTAGTGATGTAGTAGTTGGCATTTGAGTTCTGTTTTTGTTGATGATTTTTATACCCTAATCCTCCTATATTCTGCAAAATGGAAATATGAAGTCTAATTACCCCTAATAATATTTTTCACTTTGCACTTATGATTACAGTCCAGCAGTAATCATGAATGAAGAGAACATATAACTTCAGAGGAACAGAACCACTGTGACTCCAATCAGTGTTCCAAGTCCTACCTGCATTTCTGAAGGTATCTCCTGACCACTCAAAGACAGTAACTTGCTTCCCATTCCAGAACACTACAGCATCCTAAACCAATCAAAAAAGCAAAAGAATACATACATTCAGTTTCTGTTGCAATCATACAGGAATTCATGCAATAACACAGCAAGACCTTCCACACAATAGTCACCGTTCACCAGTTCCTCTGTATATTGAGTTCGAAAGCTTTTGGTAAGCCAGAAGTACTCTGGTCAGCATCCAGAAAGCAGTAGTTGACCAGAGAACTTCTGGCTTACCAAAAGTCATTGTGCTATCTGAAAATCAGCTCCTCCACAGCATCATTGCTACTGTCATAACAATTCCATTACACAATACACTGAGTATCAAAGAAGGGTTATATTAAAGACTTCAAAAGTTTGGCCTCCATACACCAAACCAGGCAAACAATCAAGCAAATAAATGAAAAAGCCCAATTAACCTTAGTAGCGAAAACTCCATTAACACTCATATCAACACGAAGACTGTGTGTGGTTCCTGTGCTGAAGACGGTCACATCAAACAGGTTGGGAGACACCTGTACAACGGCCACTTGCTGATGAAAATGAGATGACACAGCCTGCTCACTGAGGATCACCACAGAGCTGATGTTGTTCACTGCCAGCAGGTTTTTTCGGGAGCCCCACTACATGCAATGGGAAAAGAAAAACAAAAACTCCACACATACACAAAAAAAACACCACCAAAAAAAAAAACCCAACCAAACAAAAAAACAACCACAACACACAATTTCATTTAAGATCTTGAACAGTCAATATCCCAAGGACAGAATAAACACTGTTATATATATACAAAGTCCTACTATTTAAATACAACTATAGGCAATGACTAGGAATTAGTACAGCCCAAAACGATTATGCTTCTTATCCAGATACTCGGATTCCTGCAGTCTAAGAGAAGAGCTGATTTTTAAATTAAAACCACTGGTGCTCCAGACCCTTCCCCAGCTTTGTTGCCCTTCTCTGGACATGCTCCAGCCCCTCAATGTCCTCTGGGAGTGAGGCGACCAAAACTGAAGCCAGGATTTGAAGTGCAGCTTCCTGAATGCTGAGTCCAGGGGGACGATACCTGCCCTAGTCCTGCTGGCCATACTATCCCTGACACAGGCCAGGATGATGGTGGCCTTCTTGATCACCTGGACATATGCTGGTTCATATTCAGCCAGCTGTTGACCAACATATCCAGGTACTTTTCTACCAGAAACAACCCAAACTCTCTAAGCTGGTCCTCACAGAAGAGGTCTTCTAGCCCTCTGATCATTTTGTGGCATCCTCTGGACCTGCTCTAACAGGGTATTGATAATAAGTGTTGCCTTGACCCAGGTGCAGGACCTTGCAACTCATGAGGTTCACAAGGGCTCACTTCTCACACTTGTCCAGTTCCCTCTGGAACCCTCTGGTGTGTCAACTGCACCACTCAACTTGGAGCTGAGGGTGCACTTGACCCCACCATATCATCAATAAAGCTATTAAACAGCACCGGTCCCATTATAAACCCCTGAGGAACACCACTTGTCACCGATTTCTATCTGGACATTGAGCCATTGACCACTACCCTCTGCATGTGATCATCCAACCAATTCCTCATCCACTAAACGGTCCACCCATCAAATCTGTATGTCTCCACTTTAGAGAGAAGAATGTTGGGAGGGACTGTGTCAGAGGACTTGCAGAAATCCAGATACACAACATCCATCCATAGCTCCTTCCTTGTCCACTGATGTAGTCACTCCATCATAGAAGGCCACTAGGTAGGTCAGGCAGACTTTGTGCTTAGTGAAGCCACTATGGCCATATCAAAGTGACCCAAACTCCAGTCTAGAATCTATAATTATGCATGGGGGTGCAGTGCTGCTACTCCTGAGCTACTACACACCATTGATACAGCTCCTTGATAAGTACAGTCCATAGTCCACTGCACAGCTTCAGCACAGGCACTCCCACAGTGCAGGGCTGGCGATCAGGCAGAGGGATTTAGGGTTGGTTTGAAAAAAGACCCCTCACACACATATAACCTACCAGACACCATTCATACAGACATGGTCTAGATAAATTATAAAGTTTCTTAGAGCTGCAGAAAATCCCTTTGAAGTCAAAGAACTTCTCTGTCCTTACACAACTGATAAGGTCTATAAACTCCAGTGATATGCCAATTCCTAAGGTCTCGGTTTTCCTCAAAGTTTTATTTGAAGGTTCCTATTAACTTCCTGACATACTGATATTTCTGTGGCTATATCTTTCCAACAATGCTAATGTAAATAGTTGTGTTTGGAAATAATTTTTTTAAATTCAAGAGCATAATCTAACATATAAAGCTATTTTGCACTGGTTGATTGGGGTTTTCTTTTTAATGGTGCTTAGTTACAATTAACTAGATACTGTGCTGCACAACAGCTGTAGTAGATTTCCCAGTCACCTCTCTTTTGAGGCCATCATGTCAGGTTGAAAAATGATGAGGTTGGCAAGGAGTCAAATGAAGTTACTGCTGCCCTTTGACCTCACCATGGTATAGCACTTTCTACTCTGAGTTTTCACAGTAATACACCAAAAGGCTTTTATAGGAATTACCAAAATATTTCACACGTAACAATTTTTAAAACTTTTACAAAACATTTTTTGGAATGCAGGAATTAAAATAAAAAATAATCTAGAATTTCCATAATTAAAGACAACTTTATAACATGAGATAAAACCACAGTGATTGCTGTCAGTTGTTTGGCAATGCTTTTGTTTGTGCTCTAACAAACACTGGGAACAAGGTGCTATTTCTGGACAGCACTCCATATCCTGTTATCTGGAAAATGCTTGAATGGTCAAGCTGACATAAACACCTACATCTCTTCCCTTCCCTCAACTTACTAGCAGATGCACGATATACTAATGGCACATGCTATTTCCTATATCCTGAATCTTTTGTTACTGAAGCATCTTAACAAAAGATTTGGGTTCTCCACTTTAACAGCACTTATGTTTTAAAAGTAGGACTCTGACAGACCCTCACTGTATGCCAACCTAGAGCAAGCAAATGCCATTGCTTTTAAAATACTTACCATTCTTATGTGGAAACAGAATAAAACAAAACATAATTATTTTCTCTTGAAAGGCATCAGATATATCTGTTTGATTTTCATTGCTTCCAAAAAATAAAGGGCATTGTTCTTGCATATTAAGCACAGCAACAGAATAATCTGTTACAACAGAAACTCTAAAATATCTGGAAAAAACTTAATACAAAAAAGTCAAAACAGGCTGGAGAGTCTAAAAGTACAAGCTTTGCCTTTTAGCAGAACAGTGGTGGTCAGAAAAGCTAACTGTTAAAGTAAAACTGCTTAAATTTAAACTGATGATTATAATACTTAGCATTTCTCTTTTGCATACATCAAAATGCTAATAAATACATAATGACTGTGTTTAAGCTTACTGTGACAAATGAAAACAATTCAAACAAAAATATTGCACCCTGACATTAACAGACAAGGGGTAGTATTGTCATAACCTTCATCATTAAAAGTACAACAGAAGTAGAAATGTTTTCAAGCATTGGTTTTGAAAATTTGTAAAAGAAAAGTTATTATCCACAAGTAGTTTGACACTGTCACACAAAAAATATTATCTAGCAAGCAAGAAACATTTACTGACAAAAAGCAGCTGAAAACATAATTTTGTGTGTAGAAATATAGTATGCCCTTCTAGGTGGTACATCTCACTGAAGAATATTTGGCTCTAAATACAACCTTTTATTTTTGCAACTACAGTAAGAGTAACGTTATATTGAGGAAGTGACTAAAAAAAGAAAATTGAGAAATAAAATCATGCATTGCTTGCAAGAAAAGATTTACATAAATTTATGTAAATTTGACATTTCTAACAATCCAATTTTACCTGAAAATATTTCAAGGTGCTGAAACCAAAAGGTTTGTCAGTGAGATATATAATGGACAGATGTTTGAATTTAAGGATGCCATAACTGTTAATTCTCCTAGAGAAAGATGTATTTTCATCTCAGTGTATTAACTTACTGAGCATTCCACCCTTGCCTGTTACAGAATAGCTACAAACAGGTACTATTTCCACTCATTTCAGTTTTAAAAGTTACTTTATCCTGATGGCTTTTCCTCCTCCTTCTGAAGGAGGACCAGCCTCTACTGGTGCACATACCTGTATGACAGTGATCATTTTAATTTGTTTCAAAGATGATCTATTCATTTAATGTTTGTGAAGTCCTACTAACATACAAGAAGACTTTTTCCTGTCTTACCTTTATCTGAGTGACATTTCCTTCAAGTTCTGTAGGTGCTTGGAGCTTCCACTTCTCCTTGCCCTCCAAAGCCCGTATGCTCTGGTTGGATCCTGCTGCTTTCCTCCACATAGCTATTCTCCCTTTGTTAGTACCAGCTGCTAAGAGACCTGCCATTCACAAACCTTTTAGGTACTTCACCTCTTAAACTTCGGAAGAACAAACCCACAAAACAGCAGGCAGCCTAGCACCGGTTCTAAGGTACTGAGAAGCCTCCATCTAGCAGCATCTATTTCTTTGCCTTCCTGCAAACCAGTATCCTAGTCCTGAACTGGAGAAACATTCTAGAGAAACTATGGGTGAAGTGTCATGTGGCAAGGCCCATTGACAAATCTATCAGGTGAAGTTATCTCTTAAATGTATCAGAGAATTATTTAATTTTAACCTTTTTCTTTTTTTAATTTTTGGTTTTGCAGTCACCATTGGCAAGTCACCACTGAAAACCATTCTAGGAGACTCTAGCTACACCTACACTGGCAAATGAGGTGATGCATAGAAGTAGTTCTGTAGATAACATCAGCTTGAAGGACCTGATGTCCACACTAAACATGTTTGGTGAGTTCTGCTTTGCATTAGCTGTAGTGTGGCTTGTAGAGAGTAACACATTGGAGTGCACTCAGTGTACTCTAGCAGTACTTGTACCAGTTCAGTGGCATCTGGGGGGATCCAGCTTGTGTGCTGGGAGATGACTCCACAGGGAGAGAAAGTGTGGTGAATATCAAATGATCTCAGTGTACCTCCAAAAGTATGCTCCTGATCTGAACTAGGACACCTCTACATCACCTGCTATTACTGAAATCCTTCATAACAAGACAAATATACTGAAACAGCTAGAGGGCACAGAAGGCTGAAGTTTGACAAGGTTTAGAATCCAGAGTGCACAGCTGCCATATTATTTCTCACCTTTAGCACTGCAGTAAGAAACACAGTTAATACATTCTCCTCCCTCAAAGCCACATTGCACATCTGGGGAGAGCACATAGTTCTCATCTCGGTCCAAATCCCAGAACCTACGAGACACAAAACAAGAGTGTTAACAATGCTTTTCCTTCCAGGTGTCTTGCTAAACACGGTCAATGTACATGGCATTAATTTGCTATTTCCATAATGCCCAGATTATTCTTTTTTTTTTTTTTAAATTAAATTGCCAGCAGCTGGCTCTGGAATGCAAGTTTCCTTTTCCTTTAACTTTTTAATCTGCAGCATGTTTTCTGACATTCTCCTATGAAGAAAGGAATCAGAAGCAAACCCAGATTTAAGGAAAGAAAAAAAAAAAAAAAAAAAAAAAGAGCTCTACTTGCAATTTTCTCCCCCCTTGCTTATGCTTCCTTCTCTATTTTAAGGCTATTCCTTGGTTAATCAATAGTCCTTTGGCTTCCAGATGTATTTTCAAGAACTAAACATTGTCATCAAATATATTTGCTTTTGATACTCGGTCTTTAGCACAGTGTCACAAAATTAATGAATGATTTTGCTAATAGCAGATAGAAGCCCAAAACTACAGAACATGGTATCACAGCAGCATAGCAAAGTAAACTACTTGATTTAAGAAAGTAGGGATTGAAGTAACTGAAATACTTGTCTTATATTACAGCAGTGGAGAAACCTCCTGAAAAGCAAGCACATTTTTCTCTGTTGCTGATGCTATGGCTATCCTAAGAGTCAAACAATAAAATAGAGAGAACAGCAAGTGGGTTTTTGATGCAAAAACCCCAAACGGATGTATTTTCAGAAGAAATCAATAACAGAACTCAGAAAGCAAGAGGTTTGGGTAGTACTGCCTGACAAAACAAAAAAATAGATACATAGAAACAAAGAAATATATACAGAATTAATTTCTGTCCTCAAGGAAGCAGATTTTTCATTTCTCCATTTAATTTGAGAAACAAAATTAGAAAATACTTGGAGGCTTTTTTCAATATTGGTTAAAAAAAAAGCCAACAAACCCAAACAATTCAGTAAAATATTCAGGGCATTGCAAACCATAAACCTTTCAGCTGGCCCTTTTCCTGGGCAGCCAGAACAGCTTTAAAACAGGATTCTTACCTGATGACTGTCTCACCTAGTGCTGTCACAACAAGGCTATGGTCTATTAAAATTATGTCTGCAGAATGACCTGTCTTCCCACTCAACTTCACCTGGTAACCATAAGTAAATAAATACATTTACTGAAGGTAGGAGGAACACACCAAAAGACAGCAAGGATCTGAACTGCCTATTTTCACTAAAAAGTTAAAATATAAGCATAAATTGACCCATCTGTCAGTACAGATACACCAATGGTTTCTCTCAGATGGTGATCACCACTAAATGCATCAAGTATGTGATGTATAAATTTAAAAAAAGAAATCCTGTACTGGGTTAAGTAGATAAGGAGCAGTTTTTTCTCTTGTACTAGATCATCTTCTAGAACTTGATAAAGATTGCTTTAAAATGTGAAATACCAAATCTTTCTTCTAGTCAAAAGTAAGTCATGACTAATAAGATGCGGACACTGCTATAATACACAAGTGCCCAATCTTTGTCAATCTTAAATTAAAAAAAAATAATGAAATAAATCAATCAATCTTGGGATGGCAAAGGCTTGGATAACATCTCTCCAAGCAGTATTCTCCAACAGAACATTAATTTATTTTAGCCAAGGTGAATAGAAGTACTTGATGACGTCAGTTCAGCTTTTGTTCCTATACAATAATTTTTGGGTCATTACGTTACTTTATTTCTGATTCCATGACTTGGGGGTTGTTATTTCTTAAAAGCTTCCTAACTTTTGCAGCGGTGAAGACCACCTTTGCAATGTGAGAATTAAACAATCAGATTTTCACAGACAATATCACTAAGATATCACTAAGAGGAGGTACTGCTCCTACTCATCTGAAAGAAAAGACAGGTCTGAATGACTGATGATAATAAAACCGAGGATGGATTTATCCACAAGACATTTTAACAAATATTTAATTATACTGGAATTTTCAATTCTTCTCTAATTCACTAAAACAAGGCAAATGAAGTGTAAAAGGATTAACATAGGGTCAAAAGAAAAGAAAATAAGAAAAAACAGGAAGGCAAGACGAAAACCATCTTTCCAAGTTCAGTAACACATCCCTCTGTTTCACTTTTAACTGGGTATACACTTACTTGTCTGTATTATCTGAGGAACAAAATTGAGAGTTGATTCACTTGTAAGCAAAAGAGTGATAATAAATAAATAAATGCTTATAAACATTATAAACATTGGAACTTTACCCTGTACTCTGACTCTTACCTTCATGAGCTCTTCTGCCTCTCCCTCAAGAGTAACCGCATGCAAGGACAGCTGCAGGTTCTCTGTAATTACAACTAACAAATTTCTTTTCTCCATGAACAGGAGCTTTTGGACCAGACTGTCTGCTGACAATACGTGCCTTGACTTTCCTTTCTCACTCACATAATGTACAGAACCTGTGGTACATATAATCAAGATACAGCTTTTAGTTGACAAGTTTTTAGCTGCAGAAGTAAAATTTGCTGCTTTGTACCTTAATAAAATATTCCTCAAGGGCTGAAAAGGTAAAAATAACCACAATTCTTTTGTATTCTGGTTTGCCTCGCGATTTAGATGACAATAGTTGACTGGAGCAATAGGCCAAAATTTATTCACTTTTTCCCTGTGTATCTAGGAGGGGAAACATTTAAATGCCATCATTTAAACAATTTTAAACTACAAGCAAGCCTTCTGCATATGTATGCATGCATGATGGTTTCTGAAATATTCAGTATTAATAATAATTTGTGAAAGAAAAATGGCAGCTAAGAGTTGGCATAATTTTCAGCAGAGTCTAGATGATAAAAACTGTAGATATGAAGTTCTTCATTGTTTAGAAACACTCCAAAACACACAAAATACAGCTTTTCTACATTAAAATAAATGTAGAAATTGCAGATGGGACAGTGTCTTGATAAGAACACTGACAACATAGCATGTGGCTTGACAACTACAGTACCTATCAACAGTTTAAAATAGACACAGTAATTTAACAGAATGATAATACTGTATAAATCATGCACAGGTCTACTCACTGAAAAACCCTAGAATTAGTATTTGCAAATGGTATTACAAAAATCACCCAAATGAAGCCATTGAAATCTGACAGATCCCATGTGACATACACAGAGTTTCTTAGCAAATCACAATATTATATAAAACCAGCATTTCAAATGAGTGCAAATCAAAAAACCCTATAAAATTAATGAGTATTTTCCCCAAAAAGCTGAAGCAGAAAACGTAAGGATGGGAATTAAGGATCCATGCTAAAATGTTGCACCCAAGAGGCAATATGATGTATCTAATTAAAAAGAATTAATTAAAATTTAAGTAAAAAGAAAGCATGAAAAAATGTCTATACTAATAAATACTTGAAGCTTGGGAATTTTTTTTATTTTGTTCTGGGCTTTTTAGAGAAGCTTAATTGTTTATTTAGTTTTCCTTTAAAAGATGTTCTATTGTCTTTAATCAAATCTCTTTTGAGATAGCTGTGGTATTGAAAAGCATGCAGTTAAGAATGTTGGAGGGTTTTTTAATTAATTCTTATGAAAGAATTTTGGGCTGAGAAATCATATTTTAGTGGAAATGTACAGGTCATATTGAAACCTTATGAAAGCATTAACTGATTCTGAAGTTATGACAGATCACTAACTAGATTAAGAACTGGGTCCAAAATACATAGGACCAAATGAACCCAGGCCATGAGACTACTCTCAAGTGTCATTTGACTGAAATTTGAAAAGTTTTATCAAGAGACCCAAGAAACACTATGTGGACAGCCACTTGCAGGACACAGAGCCTGTCCCCAGATGGAGCTGTCTACCACCACAACAGTTGAAGGTGAGGCTCATAGAATCTCAGAGTTTCAGTTGGGAAAGACCTTTAAAATCATGGAGTCCAACCATTATCCTAACACTGCCAAGTCCACCACTAAACCATGTCTCTCAGCACCTCCTCTATATGTCTTTTAAATACCTCCAGGGGTGGGGACTCCATCACCTCCCTGGGCAGCCTGGGCCAGGCCCTAACAACCCTTTTGGGGAGGAAATCTTTCCTCATGTCCAACCTAAACCTCCCCTGGTGCAACTTGAGTCCATTTGCTCTTGCCCTATTGCTTGTTTCTTAGAAGAGACCAAACTGAAGGTACAGCCCAAAACAAACATACAGCTGGACAATGCCACTCCTGTAATCATACAGAAGCTATACATCTGGAAATGATCGGTCTCATTCTTGATAACATAAACATTGAATCAAACTGTAATTGAGCTGCAGAACTAACAGAGCTTAAATGTTTTCTTGGAGTAGTGCACACTTGAAAGATGACTCCATGCACAAATCACCTACCAGAAGAATACTTATTACAAGACCCGTCACACACATTCTGGCTCTGGTCAAAAACTTGGCAGGTTAGGGAGAGAGGAAGCATCATAACAACTCGGTAGGAAGAAAATGAGCTTGAGCAAACCAGTACCCAGAATAAAATGGGCTAGGAAAAGACAAATGGCAGAGAAGAAATGATATTGGAAAGAAAACTAACAAAACAAATACTCAAGACTTTTTTTGCATCCTTAGACTGAAGCATCATTTCAAAGCATGAGAAGAAAAAGTAAATGAATAATTTATTGTAAAACATGTTCTAGCAGCATTCTATTAAAAAAAAAAGCCAACACAACACATTCCTTGTTTTGAAGCATTGACAAAACACTGCCAACTTCAAATTTTATTTCTACTTAGGTGTTAGATATCGCTTTCCTTACACTCACTTCTGTGGAAATCTGACTAATCCAATAGCTATTGTGTGCTTTTGGGAAGGCCTCACCCTGAAAATGCTAGGATTTTAAGTTTTATTAATTTCTTCTTACCAAATAGTCTTTAACTCCTATGAATACACTCTCTTGTTGGATATATGGATATACTCTAGCTATTGAATATATGAAAACCAGGCCTTCACGCACCAAGCTATTTTGAAGCATTAAGGAAACAAATTTCCAGCAGACTGGAAAAGTAGTTTTGCTCTTACCATCTGACAAAGTGATAAAGAAGGAGAGCCCTTCCTGGAGTCCCATTTTCAGAGGTGCTCCTGTTCCAGCTTTTCTCCAATTAAACATATCCAAGGCCTTCTCATCACCACTGACAGCTGCTTTGGCCAGCTGTACAAAGTCCCTGAAAACAGAGATGCTTCATTTTCAGTTTCTTACACAACAGAGTACTTGCTCTCTCAAAGAATGGATAAGTAGCTAGTAAAACATACTGTAAAGAGAGAATAAAAATGTTTCATACAATTATCGAGAAAAGGACAAACTAAAAAGATACGAAGCAAAATTTTAATACTAGTTTCCATTTGCATTGTTTCACCCTTTTTTCCATAAGGATCATTATTTTCACAAAGATGTGAAACAGAAGTGGCACAGATAAGGAAATTTATTTTTTTTTTACTACAGCTGTTTCCTATTTCTTGCTTGAAGAGGAAAGAAATAATAATGTTAAAACTGCCTTTTTCTTTTATTATTCTTGCCAATTTCAGTGTGCTTTCTGCTTTTCACATTCAGCAACGTTGCTAAATAGAGGAACTAAAGGACGTAGAGTCAACAGCAACGGAGAGAAAGGTATGGACAAAAGGAAGATCTGTTGCTGTGTACAGGACACCAATAGCTAGCTACTAGAGTAGAAGAACTTGGACATAAAAGACAGTCAGGTTTGTCAGAGTAGCATTTTCTTTCTATGGAACAAGAGAAAGATCTGGTCTACCAGTGCTCTGACAGGGCACAATACTTACTCGCCAGGAGGGGGTGGTCGAAAAACACAGTGAGACAGACCTTTTCCATACTCGTGCTTCAGCAGAGCAGGACCCTGCACTCTGCCTCGCTGGTCCATTCTCCATAGCACCAAGACACCGAGCTAGAAGGCAGCAACAGTTAATTGATGCACACAGATGAGAAGACTCCATAATAAGCTAGCTACTCGGTACACATAAAAATAAACATTTTATTGACAGAGCAGCACCCTTCCTTTCATTTAGTTGACATATACAGTTACTCCCACTTAAAACTAAACCATAAGGAAAAAAAATATTTTGAATATTTTATTATTTGCTTACTTAAAATCAAGTTATCTAACAAAGCTTGATAGATAACAGAGCAATTAAACAGACAGCCTTGGTTTTCCTCTGCAAGAAGCATACACAACTATTACTTTAGGTAATTCTTTTTCCATTTTTTTCTTGCAAGTAGTCTGATTGCTAAAAGAAAAAATACTGAGATAAAGGATAGTAAAGTATAAGACACGTATCCCTGAGTAAGTGCACCTAACACTGCTATAGGTGAGCATGGGTATAGAATTAGACACATAGTATTCACTACTGTGGTCTGACACCAAAATAAATCACTCTGAAAAAGCTTTGTTCATAAATGTAAGGTTAATGTAAATTGTAGCTTCGGTTACATTGTGCATCACCTTTTGTCTGGGCAACATATTCTCTTTTCTAATAAAGAAAAGGATAAATTCATTTTTTAGTAGATTTTGAATTTCTGCATTCTGTCAAATGAAATAACAAAATTTCACAAACAATTATTTAAAACTATTTTCCTCTGACTCAAACTGCAGAACTGAAATTCTCGGACAAGCTCAAGTTTATATCAGGGAAAATGTAAAAAAAAAGCCTTTTTAAAAATTATTTGCTGACTCAATAACTGGGAAAACCAGAATCTTCTATGAAAACTTAATCCTGAATACTAAATATTCAACAGCTAGCTTCTCATTTTACTATACAAAAGGGCAAACAGATCATTAAAAATAAAGACCATCACATTTCAAGTACTTCCCTAACATATTTTCCATACAGTAAGTTTGACTTATTTTTAGACTATTAATAAAAACAGAACAGAGATTTTTATACCCGAGTATTGCTATGCACTCATTACAGATGAATATGTTGTAGCTAGAATTTTTTTCTTAAAATCAGTGTATAGCCAAGAGCAAATAATTCACAAGGTCTAGGCATCAATTACCCCATGCATTAAATAGCCTTAAACCCTAATCTAGTGCTCAGCACATACAGAGATTAGATACACTTTTATTTAAAGTGAAATTGATAAAACAGCAATGAGTGCTATAGAAAAAGTTCAAACACTGAGATTTGATTTTACTCCCTGACAGTTTTAATTTGTATGTAAAGTGAAGAAATTTATCTCCCCAGAAACTACTCCTTCCCCTAATAATCCATTCCATGTTCCACATCAAACACAGGTTTGACATTTCAACTACTCACCCTATCACCAGAGGCAAGGTGGATACCATTTGTACTCCAGTTCAGGACCGTAATTTTGGAGTTATGATTTGGTGGTACAGCGTGGTGCTCCTTGTCTTGTTTGTTAAGTACCACAACTTCTCCCGTCTCCCAGCCTGCTGCAAGAATCGGCCTGGAAGGATGCCAGGAAAGTGATGTGACCTGAAAACTTCTCTCAACATGTGCATCAGACACATGTTCTCCCTGCAAATGGAAATAAAGTGCAAGCTCAGTACAGGGATGCAGCTAAACCTTCAGATTCACCTCCCAGTCAACAAGATATTTTTCTGTGAAAAAGCATTGGCATATAAATAGAGCTTCCTGCAAGAGATATTAAGTGGCTACATAAATTCACTTTACAGCTAGTTCTTGTGGAATGCTACAGCATGCAGTACATCCACTTGAAAATTGTGAATGGCAACACAGCAGTGCCTAGTGAGCACCTCACTCTGCTTTTCCAAGCTATTCTTCCCTCTCAGCATACTTAGAATCAGATTCATTTTGGTGAACCAACCCTTCTGGGGAAGAAATTGTCCCTTGTATCCAACCTAAACCTCCCCTGGCACAACTTGAGGCTGTTTCTTCCTGTCCTATCACTTCTTACCTAGGAGGAGACCAACCCCACCTGACTCTAACCTCCTTTCAGGGAGTTGTAGACAGTGATGAGGTCTCCCCCGAGCCTCCTTTTCTCCAGATTGAACAAGTCCAGGTCCCTCAGCTGCTCCTCACATGACTTGTTCTCTATTCTCTTGAATATCAAGCTTTTACTCCAGTGTGAAAGGCAGCTTTGAGAACATTTTAAGGTAAAAAATATGAACTTTTGAAAAAGACTAAAGCACCTCACTGGGAATACAGAATAACTTAATGCTTAAACAACTCTTAAAGGTAGACCCTTCTTTATGCATGATTTGCAAAAATATTTCAGGCAAATCATTTAAACCCTCTATGTATTTTTCCATTTGTAAAATTTGGATGACAATTTTTACATAATACACTTTGAAAAGTATAGGCTACTCGTATTAGCAGATGTAAACATTTCCAGTATGTCTGCTGCTTGTAGTACCATTTCCCTAAATAGCACACTTTTTTTCCTGGATATTATGCAAACCAAAGTCCTACGCAAGCCTCTTGTGAAGTTTAAAGTATGCAAAGGAAAAATCTGTCTACAGGCAGAAACTGCATTAGGAACCAACCTACTCAAATGGAACAAGCCGAGTCTAACAAATCATTCAGTCTCAAGATGGAGGAATGATTTTTTTAAATGTACATTTCATTCATTTAGAGTTTAAAAAATAAATATAAGAAACATTGTCCATATTTTACTTGTAAGCCTGTAATTCTCAGATTATGAGAAGTAAAAAGCAAATCAGTAACCATTACAAATAAGACTTAAAGGCTGTGAGAATCTAATTTTAATGGAAAAATCAATTTAATTTACGAAGACCTTTTTATAAAATACATGTAATCAGTAGCTGATGAATCTTGACACGTCCTAGACAGCGTGGGACGTGGACAGTAATTAAATCCAGAGAGAGGGATTCAAGGAGCATAACTAAAACTGCAAATAAATACAGTGACATTTCAAACCAGCAAAATTATATAAAGCACAAAAGCAAAATTGCTGATTACTGACCTGTTCCAGGTAGATATCTACACGGCCCCCAGACGCTGTGCTGATGGAAGCAACTGCCAGGAGTGGATGAAGTGGGTGCCACACTATATGAGAAGAGGAGGCCACTGAATCAGGAGCTTCTGTTCGATGATCCACATACACAGCCATAACAACAGAGAAGCTGGCACAGATTGCAAACCTGTACAAGGAAAACAAACATTTCTAACAGGTATGTTTAAGTATGTTATATATACACTACATGTAGCACATTTATAAAATTGAGGTGCCTAAGTTAAAAAGAAAAAAAGAAAAACAGTAAAAACCACATTTGGTATGAAATAACAGTTTTATTGCACAAAACCACACAGCTGTAATGCCTTTTCTAGAACCAGCTTTTTCTGTTGTTAGGTGTTCCTTGCATCTGTAGTCATAAATATTACTTAGTATTTAAATTACTTAAATACCACTTATTATTATTATTCAATTATTTCAGTCCCCTTCAGAAAGTGAGGAAAACACATTTGTCAAGTTTACAAACTACATCTCTTGGTGAACTCACTCATGGGAAGAGCAAGGCAGGCTGTCTGCTTTGCTACAGGTGACTGTCAGCTTGTTCCAGTTAGGACAGCTACAGCTAACTATCCCGTTTGGCATTCACAGGCAGCAAGAATAATTTTTTAGTCAATACGCTATACATTTAAAAAAAAAGGCAGACTAGCACATACTAAAACAAGATTCAGTTTGATTATCATGTAAATTATGGACAATCCCTGATATAAAATACTTTTCACCATCTCAATAACTATACACAATTGTGCAGGAGGCTGCTATACATAAATAAATTGTTTATGTAACTGGATTACTCCTTGGGGTAAAAATCACTAAACCAACATTCATTTGCTTGCCGCCATCTTGGGAATTCATTATCCACGTTTACTGTTGCTTCAAGCTCATTACAATTACTGAGACATGGTGGGATAGCTCTCATGACTGGAAAGTTGTCATGGACAGCTACGTACTTTTTAGGACAGATGGACAAACAAGGCAAGGCAGTGGAGTCACTCTTTATGTGAGTGAGCAACTGGAATGCATTGAGCTCTGCTCTGGGGGAACTATATCATACTTATACTGGCATGAAAAATATACTTTATGCCCCCTCAAATCTTTGAACAAAGATTGCTGTATT
>JANHFX010015617.1:0-24040 GCA_027560015.1 Chloroceryle amazona
TGGCTGAACACCTGCCTGCGATGGGAAGGAGTGAATGAATTCCTTGGTTTGCTTTGTCTGTGCGTGCAGCTTTTGCTTTACCTATGGCACTGTCTTTATCTCAACCCACGAGTTTTCTGACTTTTACCCTTCTGATTCTCTCCCTCATCCCACTATGTGGGAGTGGCTCTGTGGGGTTTATTTGCAGGCTGGGGTTAAACCACAACAACTTGCCAACTCAAGGGGATATTTAGAAGTACCTCCCTAAAGAACTGCTGGTGCAAACCCACCTTCACTATGTATCAATCCCACCTGCAGCACAACCAACCCTGAGGAACAGAGTCTGAAAAAACCTGATCTGGAAATGCAACTGCTGCTTTCCACACTTAACACTAAGGGAGGCCACCGTCAAAAGAAAGGGCAAAGTAACAGGCAGGAAATCTTGCCTGCAGACCAGTCTGCCCATCCCCAAGCCCCAGCTCTGCTGGGAACATATTGCACATACCTGTTGTCACAGCCATGGGACAGCATCTTCAGTCGACGTGGAGACAGTTGCTCTCTGTGACTGGGAAATGACGGGTTATTCCAGTGAACTCCTGCACCCTAGCCTACCATTTACTACAAAAGCAAACCAACTGGGAACCGTTCAGTAGATGGCAGCAGAAATATATTATCAACCCAGGGGATTCCTTCAGGGAGACCCCATCTTGGCAAAATCACCCATTTAAAGCCCTTGTCAGAAGTACTTTGCTTCAGGTCAGATACTGTACCCTAACAGCTGAGTCAGGTCAAACACAGAGAACCTGGGGAGGGGAAAACTCACCGGATTCTGAAAGTCCCCACGTGTTGCCTTGGTGGAAGCGTCCCTCACCAAGCTGCCTCTTGCAAAACTTGGTAAGTTCCCTAATTTGGTGCTTTGGTTTCTACAGTCCTGCAGAGCCAGTACGGCTCATCAGAACACCTCACTGCAACAGGACTTTTGCAAAATTATACCACACCTTTTATCTCTCACAGCCCCGGACGAACAAGGCCATTTTAAAAGAAAAACTGCTTCCATAAATTTCAAAGACTCGACAAATCAGCAACTAAAAGATATAACTTCCAATTAACCAGCATCCTTCCCCCCCGCCCATTTGGACGCCCTTGGACAGCCACATCTCCACTAAGAACACAGCTGCAGATGGGTGAGGAGCGGCCTGGGCAGCGGGGCCAGCAGGAAGTCGTGACGGCCTCTCCGCATACCTGGTGAGCAAGGTGTGGCTTTACAAAGCTGACTCAGGGCTGGGTCAGGTCTGCCACACGCAGGAGCACGCTTTCCAAATAATCATTTCCTGCTCTCCCCAGGCAAGATGAAGGAGATGGGGACAGGACAAAGGTTTACCAGGCACAAATAAACCCCTTCCCCAGAGCTGCTTGGCATAAAGGGCAGCGAGGAGCAACTGCATGGGCCTAGTGACTAAGGCAGGGACAGCAGCACTGGTTTTGTGACTAACTATTACTCATGCAAGGAAGAATTTGGAGGGGGACCCGCATCCAGCTCAGCTCGTTGCTTTGGATACTTCTGCAGCCATAAGCACAAAGGAGAGCTTTGACAATGAATCAGACCCTGGTTTACAATGACAAAGACAGACTTATCTACCAACTTTGTGTTAAAATGATTTCAGTGTAATCATGAAAGCAGATTAATACTAATCAGAGGAAACAAGCAACGTTTTCTGACCCAGATGACTAAATGGAGCTCCTGGATGGACAAAAACTATTTAGACACAGCAGCAGAAGTGTTTTTTTTATTGATGCATAATGTATTTCACTTTCCCCTTACAAAGGAATGCAAGCATACTGGCAAGGTTTGCTTGAAAAGCTTTTCCCATTAGACTTTTCTTTTTTTTTTTTTTAAATCAGAGCAAACCCTCCCTCCCCCCGCAAAAAGAAAAAAAAAAAAAAAAAGTCCTACAAGTTCTGGGATACATTTATTTTGAAAGCACCTCTATAGCTTCCAAAGGATTGAAAAAGCAATCAACACCCCTGTTAAATATTCTCCTGCTGTTAAAGTCTACAATTATCCACCTAAAAATAAAGGTAGAAACAGTGAAAATAAAGAGTCATCAAATTCCAGTTCTCCCTTCATGAAGCCTTTGCCCTCTCAGCTAGTTTGTGTGCTTACTTTGCAGTCTGCAGTGCAGGGAAGACCAACAAAGAATTACTAATTAAGCAGTTGCTTGCAAAAATCTGGGAGTTTGAAAACTTGTTCCAGTGAATGATTGCTCCAAATGAAAGATCCAGCCCTGCAAATGCACACCCATACCCGGGTGATGTTATGAATACACACCATTCCGCCAAAATCAGCATCACCCACACACACTCTTCACAAAAATGACACGAGATGTTAGAAGTTAGAAGGTCTACACAAGTGGAAGACCCTTTCAGAGAGCTGGGAATCCCCTCTTCAGTGTGATTTCTTCTTTCTGCGCCTCTAAGATTACAACTCGGTGTTTTGCAACCAGTGACTTGTGCACCATTTATCACAGAACAAGTTTCTTACGCAATTTTCAAAGCAGAACGTATTCTCATTTGATCTTTATCTAATAAATCTTCTGTAGGATTCAGAACCAGTACTTTCAAAAACATTCCTCCTTTCCTGTGACTACTGAAGAGGATTTCTTCCCTTTTAAAGCTGCAAGGTGCTTGCTGCACAGAATCAGCTTTCATCTGTCTGGGATGAGAGATGATGACAGACTGGAGCATCTCTCTTACAAGGAAAGGCTGAGAGACCTGGAGCTGTTGAGCCTGGAGAAGACCAAGAGGTGAACTTATCAATATCTCAAAGGGCAGAGACAAGCTGATGGGGCCAGTCTCTTTTCAGTGGTGCCCAGTGATAGGACAAGGGGCAGTGGGCACAAACTGGAACACAGGTGGTTTTGGCTGAACACAAGGGAAAATTTCTCTGCTGTGAGGGTGTTGGAGCCTTTCCCAGGCTGGCCAGAGGGGTTGTGGAGTCTCCTTCTCTGGAGAGATTCCAAACCTGCCCAGACACTGTGATCCTGGGCCCCCTGCTCTGGGTGACCCTGCTGGAGCAGATGATCTGCAAAGGTCCCTTCCAAGCCCCACCAGGCTGGGATTCTGTGATATGATGTAATTTGCATAAAAATGAAACAGCTTAAAATACACATTAAGTTAGGCTGTAAGGACACAATCCTTTTGCTGTCCTCACTGTTGACAAATAAGAGTAAGATAGACCATGAGGCTTTAAACATGAAGAAATGGAGTTAAGTTAGTGATTCATCACAGCCCTGAAAGCAAGGAATAAGGCCTGCTATTCATGTAACCATCAACAGTCAGTTCGGGGGACAGAAAGAATTAGAGCAGCATTAGCTATGCTCCAGTTCCTCCTGTATTTACCTTAAATTTGTGTGGCCCGAGCCCAGTGTCAGAGGACTTCTCCACAAAGAATTATTTTCACCCAATAGTGTTAGTTCTGTGTCCATTACATTCTCAATCTTCTCTCCATTTTATTATTTTAAAGCCTATTTTTTGTATTGCTCAGAATATTTTTCAGTTCGAAAATCAGGAATGAGAATGAAGATTCTCCTCCCTATAGGGCAGGCAGACCAGTAAGAGGGGGAAAAAAAAAAGCTTTGGCTACTCCCTTCTTCAAAACAAGCTTCTCCATGGAGGGTGCTGACAGCTCTGCCCATGCAGGCTGTGCTCTGCTCTCCCATGGGAGTGCCTGGGGATGCTCCCCAGCCGACAGCAAGATTAGGCAAGCAGCTGGACCCCCCTCATGTCCTCAAAAAGCAAGCCAAGCCTCCAGCTTTGCAGCCTATAAAGTAGGACCAAGCCCTCAGTAAAGGCACAGACTCAGGATGATAGAAAACAGAGTCATTATGAAACACATTTCCCAGTAACATCACCAAGTCCAAATTTCCATGCCCAGAAGGACCTGCCCAGACATCTGCAGCTGCCTCAGAGACCCAAAACCATGCAAGATGAAGGCTATTGACTGGCCTAGACCTCACAGGGGGCCTGATGGGGTTCTGCAGCTCACTTTTATGCCCAGTCTCCAGAAGCTGTGGAGCTCCCACAGCTTCCTCCTTGCATGGGTTCATGCAAGCCCAAATGTTAATCCTACATGCTAAATTCACTTCCATATTCCACCTGTCCCCACATCAGCTTCCATCTACATCTGATACTGTAAAGTTGGGAAGGATGGGGAGGGAAAACAAATTTAAAAAAAATACAATAATAATAATAAAAAGGCACAAAAGCACCAAAAAACCCCAAACAAACACAAAAAGCAAACCAACCAACCAAAACCAAACCTCAAAACTAACCCACTCTGTAACACACCATCTTCCAAGACAAGCAAATGAAGAAAATAAAAATAAATCCGCTCCCCAGCAACACCCCAAAGCTGCAAACAATGTGTGCCAGAGGAGTTTGGTACGTGTTTGCAAGTCACGAGCGGAGCTGAGCCCCCAGGTTGCAGGGCTGGTTCTGTCTTGGCTGCAGTAGGAAGAAGAGCAACAGGAGCACAACAGCCTCCTTAGAGCACACCAGGCCATAAAGCCAATGGGGCTGAAACCAAGCCAGGGATTGACCACGTCTCCACACACTCTCAGAAACAAGGGCAGCTTCTGTGACAATGTGTGTTTAAAATCATGGCCTCGGTACGTGCCTGTAGGCCAGCGATGGGATGGGAGAACAGCACATTCATCCAAAGGACTATCTGCTCCAGGTTAAAGCACAGAGGGCTATTCCTGAGGCTTCCCCTCCCCAAAGCAAACAGGAGCATTCCTTATCTTCCCTTGTGTATTTAAGAAGCCCACCACACATTCCTGGGCATTGGTCTATCCCAAGCCAACCATGGGATGAGAGCTTCTATGCTGTAAATCCCAGGAAGAAATTTGTCTAACTTGGGAACAACCTAACAATTGCTACCTTCTGCCAGCAGCTTAGTGGCCTGCAAAGTGCACCACAAAGCTCAAGAGACTTGTTTGCACATCGTTAAAGCCACCCTCAGAACTGGCCTCCACACTGACGGTTGCAGCATAAAAACCAAAGGCTGCCCAGAGCGCTGCTGAGGCCCGTCAGAGGCCCGCGGCCATGCCGAGCAGGTCCATCTGAGCCATACCTGCTGGGAGAACATGAACTGCCAGGCTCCAGCACTTCTCCGCAGCCACACCTCACCTGCTTAAATCTTTGTTCCCAGAGGGTAGAAAAACACTGTTGTGGCAACCATCGGAAACGCCTTGGTCGACTCATCAAGACAGAGGCCACCACCATCACACCTCAGGGCTGCAGCAAAGCCATTTTAAAGCTCCTAGAGACAGAAGATTAGAGAAGTGGAAGCCACAGCATGAGCAAGTTTGTGTCCAGGCAGCATCAGGGAAGAATTCTGTTGTTACCCCTGATGTTTGGGCACCACAGATCATTGCAATGCAGCCATCACTTTTTAACTTTACCAAGGAGGGAGCCTGCAACACCATTGAAGCCTTTAAATGTGGAGCACAGCAGCATTTGAGACCGGAGTGTGTGTTTGTTCGCCATGAACGAGAGCAAAGTTTTCTGTGTCAAACAGGGCAACTGGACATGGCATTTTGGAGATCAAATGAAGAATTTCTGGATTAGAAATCAAGTACTTAGGTAGAGCTTTCCCAATCATATTTTTTACTCCAGGCAAACAAACAGCTCTTTATCCACAGCAGTCAACTTTCAGTCTCTCACACACATGTAGAAGAATTGCCTGGGAAACAAGTTGTGGTCAGCGTTTAAAACCAAGATCCAATTCAAGCAGAAAGCTGCAGGTCGCTTTTGCCCTTTTCACGAAGGAGCTAAATTCAGTGGCACACAGTAGACAGAGCTGCCCAGCAGAGCCTCCCCCTTATTTGTTATTTTTAGCAATTCAGTCTGACAACGCCTGACAACTAAACATGCTGAATATAGCAGGAGAGAAGGGGACTATCAGATATTATCAGAGAAAACACACAGCGATAATCACTTTCTCCACCCCTAATGAAGAATCAATTTTCCATGTCTTTATAACCTCATAGAGTTTGTTCTTTTTAAAATGCCACTTTTAAAAACAGAATCCATCTAGCCCTACAATGGAAACGGATAACATTTCCTGAAACCAAGCATTGTTCCACCGCTCACGTATCATGTTTCCTTAAAAACAAGGGAAGAAAAACATTACTTGGTTTTTCTCCTAATACTGCACAAACACTGCTGAGCTAAAAAGAGTCTGTGCTCATCCCTTTAGAATGCTTTCAAAATAGATTTAACACATACCCCTCGTACTGTGAAACACAACAAGAATTTGATAGTATCAGGACTGGAAAAATCCAATCGCTACTGCTAAGCGAGACGCGTCCTGCGCCAGTACAGGAGGGAGCCCAGGCCACCAATGGCTGAAGGATCCAAGCAGGTTTTTGTAAGCCTCACCAGCACAGCCTTTAAGCAGATATGTGTATTTTGCCAGCAAGCCTGGGCTGTTTGAACTCCACGGGATCATATACAGGCTGAGAAGTTAAGAACACTATATATTTACATGTATGCATTCAGGTTCATACCCTGGCTTTAAGAAGAAGAGTAAAGGCACCTTGCTTTTAGTGCAGAGCACCTGACAGGCTGTGCGTTTGCCCCCTCCTACGCATCCATAGTGCTTTGGTGTCTGCAGAGCACAGCTCCTCTCATTGAGCACACCCGACTCGTACTCTGGCCAAGCCTTATGTTCGCAGCCCTGTACAAAGACAGGTCCTGTTCTCCTTGCTGCTTTGCTGTGTGATGAGCAGCAGAGAGGACCAAACTAACACATCAGTTTTGGGATGCTGCCTTGGAAAAGGGAATGCACTGCTTCAACAGCAAAGGAACCCAAGAGAGGGGAGTGAGGGAAAAGGGAACTGCAGTCATGCATTGCAGTGGAGATTATCAGAGGAAGAAAAGGAGCTTTCAAACTAGGTGCAAAACCCCTCACTGTTTTCAGAGTCCCCTGTGACAGCTGTGACTGTCAGGAAACTCAGCTCACATCTCCAAAGCAGGTTAAAGCCCACATTTTCACAAACAGTCCACACTCAGGAGCTCTCTTTGCTACTCAGCTGCATGGATTTACAGAGCTGGTCAGCAGAAAACCCAGAGCTTCTTTGCAACCAGCACCAAGCCAGCAGTGAGAGCATCTCTCAAATTCAGGCTTGGATCAAAAAGATGTATTGCAGAATACCTTGGCAATAGCATCACAACAGCGAGGGATAATTGACTCAAGCTCATGCTACGTGAGTAACCAGCTCAGCCACACCGTACGGATACTGGAGGATTACTCTGACCAGCTTGATTCAACTAAGCAAAGTAATAAGGTAGTTAACAATGTAAAATATGAACCTAAGTTTTAAAATCCTTCCAGTTTTAACAACAGGTGGAGGGACGCTTTAACCTATCTTGGTTTGATAATTATTTTACAGTGATGCAGTGGAAGCACAAGGTCAAAGTTTCACATTTTTTCCTGCTTCTGTCACAACTTGTTTTCAATTGTGACAGCAAAATCCCCTACTCCCGTGATAAAGTGCTCTCTGACTCGGACTCAGGTATTTCCCCTGAAATCTCAGTTTCTAGCAGTTGTCAGTCTAAAAGCTTGTCCTCTTCCATGGGGAATCCCAGACCTAAGGAAAATCCTTTTCACAAAACTGCCAGCCAGCTGGAAGCAGGGCAGTTAAAAGATGGACCTGAATGTTCACTTAAAACAACCTATTGAAAGTTTTGGCAACCTGAGCCCTACTATCCATAATTAAAAAAACCCCATGTGGTAACCACTTCTCCACTCCCACCACCTTTTGAGACAGTCACCATTGCTCAACTGAACCTCAATTCAGTGGCAATAACCAGAGACTCAAGAAACAGGGATTTACAAAGCAGAAAAACACACTTGCAAAGCAGTTAGCTCTGAGGCTTTGTGTAAGAATGGCAGAGGTTATAATTTGGGGGGAATTCCATCCATTCTGCTGAACTCAGCAACTGGAAAGTTCAGGAGGCAAGATCATTCCCCACCAGGAACAGGAAGAAACTGAGATGCACAGCTGAAGGGCACAGTAGCCAAAAAGCTGACCACAGCCTGATGGACCTGGCAGTAAGGGACCCGCTGGGCAGTTTGTAAACAGAAGCTGTCAGCCACACTCCAATCACTTCCAAATCCAGACGTGCTGCTATGAAGTTCTCCAAGCCCAGTTGCGGGGCTGTCTTTGTGCAAAGCCAATGGCATCTGGGATGGCTCCAGAGCAGCCAGGATACAACCACTTTTATTACACAACCATAAAAAAACCCCAAACCTGTGCCTTGTCTGCATTAACATCACCTTAAATAAACAGCCTATCCATAGAGTACTTGTTTTCCCTGTGTAGAAAAAGTTCCCATGACCAGAAACACAAAACCTTTGTATCTGGCACAGAAAACACCTCAGGCAACACAACGCATGGTGATCAGCTTGCCCTAAGGTGCCCAGGCAAGCTGAGTTTTAAGATGGAATTAAAAAAAAATAGAAACTCTACTTCTGCTTTAATGTAAAGCAGGAGACAATGAAGACAGAAAGGCAGAGGTCTGAGTAGGCTTGAGCACTGACTTTCTACTCCTGCTTGTGCCTACTTTAGCTGGTCTCTACAGTCACTGTCTCCAAAACACTAAAAGATGAGATAAGCAGCTTGACACAACTCGGTCTTTGCTTTCTCTCTCATTTTGTAAAAAACAAGGAACAGGGCTTTCCATTAATTATACTTTAGGGTCATTATGAAAACAATACACTAATGGCCTTGGAAAAGTACATTCTGAACACCTCTGAAGAACTGTAAGTTGTACATGTAGCCAGCCAGAAGATAGTCAAGATTCTCTAGATAATGTGCTTGAACACTGAAACTTGTGCAGTCACTACTTTATTTCCTAGATATTCTTCTCTACCTTGAATATTCCAACCAGATAAACAAAAGAACACAGAAGTGATGTGACCACTCTGTCAAAACAAAGTCCCATCTGCCCCTAGATCCGGTCTTCAACAGCAGCCACAAGTAAATGCCTAGGGCAGAGTGTAAGGACAGGGCAGGCGTATACAGTACTTCCTGCTCATACTTTCCCAGCCTTCAGACATTTTTAGCTCAGAGACTTCCTGAGCAGGATATCATTTCTACATATTTGGTAATTCTCAATAGTTCTTTTCCCTGAATTTGTGCAGTTGTCCTGAGACAGCATAAACTTTGAATATCCACAGCACTAGCAAAGTTTCACATCACTTACCTGCTGCAAGTACCACACAAACATCCTTTTGCTAGCTTTAAACCCCACCCCTAAGCGTTCACATCAGGACACAGAGCAAACAGCCAGTTCCTGCTGCGGTTGTAGAACTAGCAAAGAAACAAAGTGACTTGAGCCACTTGCAGGTTACTTGTAACAGGTTCCATGTTTCACCTTGTTACAGTCCTTCAGAATGAGCAGTACCAGCTGAAAACAAGGACTGTAGCCAACAGTATCTGGTTTACCTGCCAACATTTTACTTTCATTATCATTACCTTCCCAAAACTTACCTCTAATTCTTTAATTTTCTCTTCGGCTATTCTCTGTTTTTCTAAGAGCTGATTATGAATGACTCCTTTAGATTGAAGAATAAACCTACAAGTGAAGAAGAAGAGACAGACAACTGTTGGATGTGTATCACATCTGTTGTATACCTAGCTGTACACTGAGTTAATCCACAGGGACCTCTGTAAAGTAGTCATCCTCACCTGGAGTATTCTGGACAAAGGCAGAAGAAATTGCTAGGACAGCTCACGCAAACCAGTGAGCTGGCGTCAAAGCCTTGTTCACTAATCTCACTCATGATTTAGGAAGAAGAAATAGATACACGCAGATCTCCTCTATCATTTGGTGTCCTTGAATGATTTGAAAGCAGTTCTTGCACACAGCTAGCAAGAGGAGTCTGTCATCACATTCCCTCCAAAGGGATCTAAATCAGTTGATAGCAATATAGTCAAGGAAGCCTCTTTCAACGGGTGAAAGCCATTCATTACCATTTTAGTGCTCCCAAGCTAAACAAACCTGCACAACAAACCCAAAACTTTCTACAGGGAAAGGCTCCAGGAAGACCTTGTAGCCCTTCATTATATAAAAGGGACAAAGAGACTTTTGAACAGAGCCTGTAGTGACAGGAAAAGGGGCATCAATTTTACATTGAACAAGGGCAGGGTTGAGTTGGACATAAGGAAGAAATGTTTTACAGTGAGGGTGGTGAGACACTGGGACAGGTTGCCCAGAAGAGATGCAATACCCCATCCCTGGAAGTGTTCAAGGTTAGGCTGGATGGGTCTTTGAGCAACCTGGTCTAGTGGAAGGTGTCCCTGACTATAAGTGGGGGGTTGGATTATATGATCTGTGAAGGTCCCTTCCACCCGAAATCCTTCTGTGATAGAGAACCAGGTGCTTCCACCAGAAACACAGAGCTATAGTACACACGCCTTTACTCGAACTTTCACAGCTCCCACTGCTCAGGGCTTGGCTTTAACACAACACCTCACTGACGTCTAAATTCCCCTGCTTTCTACACTCAGAGGGTTCTTCTGTGGGGTGGAAAGTCGCTGCCTTAACTGAAAGTGCAGCCACTGGCTTCCACATGTTCTGTTTTTTATTGCCAAAGGGATCTGAAAGACGCATCCCTAACATCTCAGTCACAGCAATCCTGATTGCCAGCATGCAACAAGGTGCCTGACTTGCTCAGAAGAGCCTCTGAAGGAACACCGAAGTCCAAAGCAGCTCTCCAGCACATGGCACTGGCATCCCACAAAGAGGTAAAGGACAACTAAGTTCACATGAATTTCAGGAACCCTCCATGATTGTTTTTCATCCTTCCAGACATAAAGAATGTACAAGACGCGGATTCGCCCCTTCCCTACTTAGAATGTCCCCCAGGGGATTTAGAAGGAGCCTCCGCTGGTCATACCAATGAGGTCAAGGTCTCCCTCCATCACCAACTAGGGTCAGTGTCTTCCTGCTAGGTGGCACGAGCTCATGTTTGACCAGTTAAAATGAGCAGCTTTAGACAGGGCAGAATCAGAGTGCATTCCCTGTCTGCTACAGAAAAATCTGAAATCAGTTTGTAGTGCCATCTCCCATGACAAATGACATTATTAACGTGCTTGCTCAGGGCCTGGTAAACACAAACACAGATCTGCTGCTTGTCGTGAAACCCAGCATACTCTGCATCAGCAACACAATGGCCAAAAGGAAAACTACCTGCCACACGCATTCATGGAATGCACAGGAGCAGAACTGTGGTTAATTATAACAGGTTTCTAATTAAAACTCTCTTTAGTGCCTCTACTAACTGCACTTTGCTATTACTTCCTCCTCCTTCCCCCACTTCTCTCCCTTGTTCTGCTTCAACTCCTCTTTTCTACAGGAACTTCTGATACATCCTCACAGCCTTCTCAAATCTCTCCTAGTTTCTTCTCAGCCTCAGCCATGATTATTACTGGCATCACCTTTGTTCTCTATCTGCTCCTGTTCTTCACAGCAAAGTTCGCTCATACTCTCTTTGTCCCCTCGATCCCCCCCTTCCCATTAGATGTCCCCACAATCCACTTTCACACAGTGGTGATGTTTACAGGTCCCAGCACACACCCAGCTGCTAAAATAAAACACGGATTTTGCTTAGTCTTGTGAAAAATCACATCCACGCTTCTAGGAAAGAGAAGTTATTTAAATTGCTATTAGATGGAGAGCCTGGATCCACTCAGAGATGAGCTACTTGTCAGGACCACTAGCAACCACATCGTTCTGATGCTCTTACCTCAAGCATGCAGTGCTAGAGGAAACATTAGCCTTCACATACCCCCTGTAAATTTTGGAATTAAGACTAATATTTTGCCTTGCTTCTGCAGTAGCTGCCATTAGTGGAAAACTCATAGCTGCAAGATACCCTCAGGAAACAGAGCCATCAGTCCTTTCCCATGTCACAGCTTCCCTGAACCTCTGTGTGTGTATATGAACATTTCCTTAATATTTCCTTTTGTGGAGACAGCACAGAAGAACAGAAAAGCTTTCCTTTACTTCCCCGGAATGTACAGCAAGATCAATCACTTTTGTTTCACTGATGCCCCTGGTCTAAGAAACAAAGTTAAACACCAACACAGCTTGATCAGTTTTCCCCCCTCTGCAGCTGGGAAGGTCCCTGTTGCGTTACAGGCACTGAGCAATCCCAGCTGGTCGAGAACCACTACAGGCACTAAAACCTTTAAACAAATAAGTGGCTGACTTCACTTCTATTCTGCAAATGTCAACAGCAGTCACTGGGGAAAATATCCTCCCTCCCACCCTCCTGCAATGCTTTGGCAGACATGCGACAGCAAATTAAAATTGGATGGCCAAAGTTAGCACTGCCGAGACTTATGTGAGCAGCTGGGCACAAATAGAACCACCCTGATTTTATTTGCCATAAAATGATGAGCTACAACCTGTGCCCGTTCACACGCTGGTTCAAGGAGATCAAATGTCCCTGACTTGGCCAGCAGCATCCTGCAGGAGTTCTTCACCAGTGCTGGCTTCAAACCACTCATTTTAATTCCCTGATGTGAGACCATCGAGGCCTCAGCCTATCAAGCTCTCAGCCTAAGGCAGGCAGGTGCTGCCGTGTAAGCTGTCACGGGACACTTAATTGGAAGTTGAAGTTAAAATTCTATATCCACAGTTAACTATTTAAATCCGTGCCTTCACTTTCCAACAGAAGGAGGACTCGGAAAAACTCAGTGTCTTAGCTTCTAGCTTGTGATACACACATTGTGGAGATCTTAGCCAAATTTTCTACTTAAGGAAATAATGTGGTTTATGGAAGCACTTGGAAAAACAGAAGCTGGTTCTGCTCATTAGGCAAGAGCTGCTGCAGGGCACTTATAATAAACCAGAGTTTAAATTTAATCTGGGTTTCTTTTATTTTTTTTTTAACATAGGGTAATTGGAAAACAACAAAACACACACAAAAACCCCCAAAGACTTGAGAATTTTTTGTTTTGCTTTGTTTTTTTTCCTCACCAAGCCAGAGCAAATGGGCAGTGTCATTTTGCTGCCTAGTTTTAGTTAAAGGTACATTATTTTATTTGTGAATTTTTAAGCTCATGAAAGAGCCACGGAAGGTTCTGAGGACTTAGTTCTTCCCTGGGTGAGTTTGCAAACGAGCCTTTCAATCACTAGAATTTCATTCCTTCACTGCCTGGAGGTAGAGCACCAGCTGAACACTGGCCCCACAATAGTCACTACATCACTGAGCTGAAAAGTCACCTTCTGCTCGATGATGCTGAGATTGGTAGGTGACATGACTGACACCAACCCCTGGGCACAGATCAGCACTGAAGAGCTGCCTCCCCAGACCACGCTGCTGGTGTCCACTGTCAGAAGCTCCACGAGATTGCACATTGAACTGTGACAGCTTTTAAGTATTGATAGTTCACAAAAGACAAGCAGCAAACCTAATTCTCTTCCAGATAATCAAGTTCACTCGTGTTCACCTTCTCTCAGTGCAGCATCACAGCACACACTAATAGAGCTGTCAAACACAACGCCTACGCTATCAAACATGAAGCGATGATGCAGAAAATGTTCGGCACCACAGTGGCAGTTACAAAGCTTAGTAACAATCGCCTCTTCACACAGGAACTTTTTCCACTGTTGTTAAATACCACCAGAAATATCTGGGTCAGAACAGACAAGTTCAGCACATGTCAGCTGGACACCCATCTCAAAGGCAATGGGCAGTAAAAACAGAGCAGGATTTGCTCTATTCCAGACACTGAGCAATTTTTCCAATCTCCATAAATAAAGGGAAAACTCAGAACAAAACAAAAGAAAAATAGGAAAGAAAGCTACAGAGCAGTGGGGTCCTCGAGGACAACAATGTTCAGCCAGAACCAGGCTGCCAACAAGAGCAGCTCTATAATAGTGACTCGTTTGCAAATCAGCTGCACCTATGCGCTGCGGTCTCCCACTGACTGCTGGTTCTCAACTGCAATGCGAGGAACAAAAATAGAGCACAAGGGAACTGAAAGAGAAACCTCACTCTAAATATTCCCACTTGTTTCTATTTTCCTCCCTCTGCTAGCTCCACACCAGGATTTTTGTTTCTCTAAGGCAGAGAAAGTAGTTTATATACTCTCTCTGAGACTCCTTGCTTCTTTCCTTCTGAAGGGATCTCTTACCCCATTGCAATTATAAGTTTCTAGATATGGTGCCCATCTGTTCAGTGTTTGTACAGCACTCCCTCATGCCCTGGTCAATAACGTCTTCAGGCTCTAGTCAAGATGGTCAGCAATGCTGTCACCCATGCACCCATGAAGTGATGTTCATACAGTGTAATTCATTCCATAACTCACTCTGTTTCCACCAGAATGTACTGTTTACTTGACTTTAAGACATAACATTAAATACTGAAAGATTCATCTCTTTAATGAATGAGGTTATGGAGATGTTTGTTCAGCACACACCACTCTTCATTATGACATACAAGTCATTAAAGTTATTAAAGGTGGAGTACTAGTGATGCTCATAGTTAAAGTTTTCCATTAAGAGCCCCTATTTTCAATTACTTGCAAGTGCAACCAACTTCAACCTCTACATTCAAAGCTTTTGGTGGCAGGGCCCTGTCCCAGACATAAGCACATGGTCCAGGTGTTTCTCCTCCATGGCCTGCTGGTGCCATTCACATTAAAGTATGAAAACCAGGAGGGAAGGAGGCACACAGCAGGCCACAAGGCTCCCTCCTGCCAGTCTGCAAAACAACACTTCCCCCTTGGGTCCACACAGATCACTGACAGAACCTGTGCAGGGTACCAGGGGAAGCCTTAGTCTTTCCCCATCCCTCTGCCTCATTTCAGAGTGAGACAACTGTACAGGTAGGAACATCCCAGAGCTATTTTGCCAGCATACTGGTGAATGACAAATCTAAAAGTCCCTTCAGCCTGGCACCCAGCTCAAAGGGTCATTATGACTCCAGCTTTATGGTTCCCATTGCGTTTGGGAAAAAAAATCTACAAAAACATAAAGATACTGAAAAGAAAACCAACAACTTTGTACAAAGCCATAGCATTATTTTAATATGTTTACTGTATTTCTAAAAAAAAAAAACAACCTAATACGCTGTGCACAGCACAGTCATTCACATGGAATATCCTGCTCCTTGAAAATAAGTGTTTTCATTAGACTACTCCACAAGCAAAGTTGGACTAAGCCCAGTCATGCCCTTATCTATTTAAAGACACTTTTTAATTCTGAACTTGCACTGCTGTTCAAGCTTTGAGCATACTCAGCAGGGGATTACTGCATTTTAAGTACTGTTGAAAGCCAATGGAAGAGAGGCTTGCAATGAGCTGATCCCAAGCAATCTAGCTTGCTGTGCACAATTACGAGCACCCAGTAGTCCCCTTGCACTCTCGTAGGGTCTGCTTATGCTTCTCTGTACATTAGTCCTGATGTGGATTATAACAAGCACTGCTTATACCCCAGCAAATTCCAGTTTTAGTCATCCTAGATGAACTACCCAGTGCCAAACAAGATAAGGAAGCAATGCTTTAAAAAAAAAAAAAAAAAAGATAAAATCATGACTAATTATAGTTTGTGCTGCCACCCTTCATGTCTAAGGGTTTCACATTTTTCAGTCCAATTTTCAATTTCCCATTCAACAGATCACACGCCTTAACTAGAGCTCATTCAGAAACAGATGGATTGGAACAGATGAGTTGAAGCTTTTCCTATGTTTGTTTTTATTTTAGTGGTCAGTCATCTCACGGGGTCACTCTCAATACAGCTAAATCTAACTATTGCCCCCTCCCCCTGCCGATGCAGCACATACCTTAAAGCCAAACATATTGCAGCTTATATTGGGAGGACTATATATTAATATCTTCCAGGAGCAGTGGTTTATAGCTCACGTGGCATTTTACTATTGCACTCAGAGAGGTGGGTATGCACCAGAAGCAAATGTTTGGAAAGGAGACATGGGTTGAGGCATCTCCGTTGGGTGGCAGAACCTGTGCAAACTCAGCCTGACAGCACTGGAACCCACACACTGACCAGGATTAGCAGCACTGGAAGCCGTCCAAACCGAGTCTTATGTAGGCCACAACAAGGGTAACTTTTACTCAGATGAACATTTGTAAGCCATAAACCTATTTACTTTAAGGAGCTAAAGGAAGAGAACAAAAAGTGCCACACTGTTTGCTTCCTCAAACGTCTCCAAAGACTGGCCCAACTTGTCCATCCCACCCTGGTGAGGAGCACTGGGGTTTGTTCTGCACTTCAGGCCGTGTTTACATTGAGTTTTCACCTTTTTTTTCCATGTTGGTTTTTTTTTTGATCTGTCAATAGCTACAGCATATTACATTACCTCAAGCCAAGATAGTAACACAGCTTGCAAACAGCAGTTTCTGCATTGCCAGACACTTAACTAGATGGTAGATTTATACTATTGTTCATGCTTGGTTCTTTAAAAAAAGAAAGCAGGAATATACCTCTAAGTGTATATTAAATATAGCACAACCCAAAATAATAAAATAGTACTGTGGTCTGCTTTTAAAGAACACCATCAATTCTTTTTGAAGGCCCAATCAACAAAAAAAAGGCAAGCAAGCAAACGCCTCCTCCTCTATCACACAGGAATAACATCTGAGCCTCAAATCACGTGGGGAAAACTGTGCAAACATGACTGCAATTCACGAAGGTGAAATCTCCACAAGGAGCTTTTCCATGTTATATCCCTCATTCAGAGGTTTTATCTTCTACTTTTTCTTTAATGGAACTTTTTTAGTATATAATAATGATAACCTGTAGCTTGTTAAGCAAAAGGAAACTCATACGACTGCAGCATGCCTACTAGCAGATGCACAGATTTTTTTTGCAGCCTGAGTTGTACCATATTTGAAAGTTGCGAGCATCAGAAGACAAAAACAATTTTTCTGATAATGGGAAGTCAAGATCCATTTTCAAAGTCTTTGGTATTTTTAAGAATTCCCCACAAATGCCTAAGGAAAAAAACATAAATAAAAACAAACAAACGAAAAATGCAACCACACACACACAAAAAACCACAAACAAAGAAAAACAAAACCCCACCCCAACACAAAAAACTACATCATGAAATCAACATGAGGGGAACACAGACAAGTAAACATTGGTCTGAACGCCCTGGTCAACTAATTCCATAGAAATTTCTAAAGTTAGTTGTTTGTTTGCTTTTTCTTATTGGTAAATCTTCTGTGACCAAGAAGGTGAACTTTGAAGCAGTAAATGCAGAGATATGGAGATACTGCTGCGCTCTGAGAGGCAAACTTAATTTCACCCTTCTTAGCAGCAGTCAGTCACTAAGAACCTATACAGGAAAACTAGGAAAATCAGGATACACCTCCTTTGAAAAACAAGAGTGAGGAGGAAGAGCCAGCTATCAGCTTGTGGATGTTAAATAGCTCGGCCTCAGCTTCTGCACATCACAAATCCTGCTACAAGGTATAGAAGAAAGAAATACAGTGAACATCACAGAAGTGGTTGTGAAGATAACGAGTCAAAAGAATTCAAGCGTAACACTAATACAGAGCTATTTCTGGATGCTAGAGTTAAATTAGCTAGCACTGAAACAATCACACTTGTTTCCTAATCAGTAAGAACAAACTTTTTAGAATCAGTATTTGTGGACCAGAAAGGTGGGATGTTGTTTTGGAAAATTGTTTCTTCTTGGGAAGCCTGGTGGGTTTGGGTTTTTTTTAGGGATTGTTTTGGTTTTTTTTTTTGTTTAACTGGCTGAAACATTCTGTTAATTCGACAAATAGTTTTGGAGAAAAACAAAAATAAAAATTCAAGACAGCAGTTGTAGCATTCCTGAGTTCAGCACTTTGGTTCTTGTGTCTCCAGTAAACTTGTCTAACACAATGATCTCATCCCACAGGATTGTTTCCTCATATTTTACTTCAATGTTTCAGTGGAGGGGTTGGGAATTAAACCCCGCTTCTTTCAGGCTTTGAACAGGCAGCTAGGTCAAAGTATGCTCAGACCTAGATTTCTTGTTTATATTGAGGCTGTTCTACATTAAATTGATATATTACGCTGACACACATATCAGACCACAGACTGACTCTGGACATCTCCACCCAACAGCTGTGGGCCCTGAGTGTTGGGTACCCAGTCACACCCTGCCCCGCAGCTCGATATCCACCAACACCACACTGATATCCACACCTGGAAGAGCATCCCCAAGCAAGACAGGGATACAACTGGGTGGATACAACTCCCAGTATTCCTTGGTCCAATGACTTGACCATTCTCTTCTGCTGCAGGAAATCCAAATTTAGGTGCCCATGCTAAACCAGAGAAATAGCCCTATACTCTGTGTGACGTGCTCTAGCGCTCAGTAGTTCCTCTGGGACTCTAATCCTCGATTCTAACTTTTCCTATAGGAAATGGAAGGAAAGACTCAAAATACAGTAGTTTAAATCCACTGAATATTAAAAGAAGTGGAAGTTTCAGAATATATTCTGATGTTTTAAATGCTTGAACAACTTCAAAAATAAGAGTCATGTTTCCTAATTTTTCTGCAAAGTCATTTGGCACAGCAAGCCACAAAACCAGGAGCAGATCAAAGCTCCCTAAAGAAATCCAAAGAAATCTCTGTGCCACTGAAGCAACAGACAGGTTGGATTTGCAAGAGAGCCCAGACGACTTCTTTCTGGAAGTAGGAACAAAATAGTTACCTGACTACAGCCCTTACTCCCCACAAGTCTGACCTCCAAAATCCTGTCCTGCAAGTGCAATACTTCGGCAATTGCATGACAGCACACTGCCTTGGGATCACAGCAGATCCAACTGTCCCTTCTAGCAACAACAGCAGTAGTTTGTTCTGACCCTTATCTGCTCAGTTTAGATTTCGTCTCCTTTACGGTTAGGCAGGTAGCTCCTGCCTCTGTGCTGCCTAAACAACAGGCAGGGAAAAAGTTAAGGATAAAGAAAAGATGCATGGAACAGATTTGTTTGAATGTTGTACTCCTAGTCCCAACAGAACAGTGGTCCTAAAGAGCTAAAGGTCTCAAGGCAAGGGAGACAAGCATCAAATAAAGCTGTATTGATAATCTTCTATCACAATGGGCATGGAGAAGGCGGGAGGGACTAAAACCAACATCATGATTTCAAGCAGGGCTAAGTAAAACACCTATTTTTTTATTAACTATTATTTTTATTCTAAGACCCTTTTTTTTGCTGCTTATACATGTCAAACCCTGACTTGTCACATGCGCCCATTCTACAGCAGTTCTGTGTCCAAAGCTGATGTTTTCAAAGAAACACAGCTGTTTCCTAGAACTGACCAGATACACATCTTGCACACAAGCCATAGAAATCTTCTCTTCTCTCAAGTTTCAGTATTGCACGGAGAAATTATGTAGAGGCGCAGGGCAAAAGAACTACAACTGGATCAAGATACCCAGGACATTACAAACGAGTGGCCCAGGGCAGCAAGTATGAGGTCAAGAGCTAAGTGGAGGAAAGGCTGGGAGGAGTACATTTGAGAAAACAGAAGCTGTCAAGGTGGAAAAGGAGCTCGTACCAAAGAGAACAAGGTCTCTTTCTGATCTGGAACAGGATTCAGGGGTCCAGACTCACAGTATCTCGCTACTGTTAACCACTTTTTCCCTTTTTCAATAGCTAGATAGAGGAGCTTTAAGTTTCTAAACCCTGTATTGACCAGAGGTAGACAGCAACACTCTTGTCCCTAGGATTCACTGAAGTATTGCAGCACCTGTCAGGTTCTCAGCAGCTGGGCTTCAGCACCGAACTCTACACAAAGTCTTACCCAAGGAGATGGGCGAGAGAGTAGCTGCTCAGATTTCACAGACCAGCCTATAGTTAGTAACTGAATCATAAAGATTAAGCCTTGCGTGTCCTTCAGTTCTTTGTGAGTTTTTTGGGAAGCACGGTACAGCTGCTGTCCTCCACAGCTATCTGTGCTGGAAGGACCCAACACCAACCTCACACACACACCCCCCCAAGTTAAAACGTAACCCCTGCAGCTGTATCGAGTGCCGTGTGGTAGCAACTACTGTCTTCAGGAGTTCAGAGAAGGGCTTACAATGATTTATGATTTCACATATTCAACCAAAGCCAAGAATCACAGTAAAAGCAGGAATGCATTTAAATCCCCAGAATGATCAAGAACATTTAATCCTCTCTTAGGTTTTATTTGTGTACGGTTCAGCCATCACAAATCTGAACTGCTCTCAAAAAAAAAAAAAAAAGCCAAAATCATATTATTACAGCTGTCCCCATAAAATACTGTATTCACACTGCCATTTTACAGGGACAGCTGTAATAATATATACTATACTTGCAGAAAATCTTGAACATCAAGTTGTGCTACAGTATTTGCTTGATTTTTACTTTCTCACATTTGATTTCTGCAAGTGTTCTCCCATTTGTTGTAGAAGTAAACTGGTGATAAAGCAGTATCAAAGCAAAACTGACTATCTAGGTCAGCCCGGCATGAAAAACTGCAGCTCTCTCCTTACTGTGTCTAGAACAAGTGCCAGACATTTTTTCTTCTGTAAATAAGGATCTTGTCCAGGTTATGGGTTAAAAGAATGTAAAGGGAAAGGTCTGAAATATTCAGACAGAATTCTGAAGCTTAAACTTTCAGCATAGTTCTCAAAGCAATATGATGATATCAGTTCATAAATAGCTTAAGCAGAAGTCCAGCACAGTGGTAGTTGTCTCAGGCTACGTAAGAGGCCTTTCGAAAGAGTATGAAGTAACAGAACTGAAATGTATTTGGCAAGATGCCACCACTCAGATGATATCCCAGCCTCACGGATATGTACAGTACACAGCAATTCATCATTTCATACTATGTGGCACTGACATTTCTTATGTCAAACCAAAAATAGCCACAGCTAAAGTAAATTGAGGCGCACATGTGGGGGCCAGTGAGGAGTCTCCACGTTATACACACTACGGTGTTCAAAAAAAAAAGGCAACAAAAAAACAGACACCAAGTTGAGGAACAACAAATACACTTTTCACATTTCCCAGTGGTTCAGGGAAAGACTCAGAAAGGAAGAAGCCTCGAGATAGCGTTCAGAGAACAAAAACCACATAACTGTTTCCAAGTAGTGCAGAAGTGAGTACCATACTGGGCAGATTTCCTCCCAGGATGCAGCAAACTACCACAGCCTTCAAATTCCACAAAGACTTGGAGTATCTTACCCTACAGAAGTGTACGTACTAGCCCCCTGCACACACACCAAACCACCAAAGCCAGAGGAAAAAACAGGAAACTCTGTCAGAAGCCAGATTCTAAATATAAGTTTAAATGGGTTAAAATAAAGTTTAAAAAAAAATATAAAAAAAATTTAAGCACAGAAATAGAAGCATGAAACTTATTTCAAAGAATTTAGCTATTCAGACAAGCTGGCAGAAGAGCATTACTAATCAGAGTTAACACTGATGCAGGCATCCACCCTTTGGTGGCTGAACTCCCACATCTGCAAGGCAACAAAGCAAACAAAAACTTCACAATGCCACTTCACAGAACAAGGCTTTTATGGCCAGAAGGACCATAATAACCACCTCCTTTGGTCTGCAGTGGAACAGAAGATGACAGACTGCCCTTGGATTTTACCTCCTGCTCAAGGGCTGTTATAGCCTGATTTGCTAAAAGCCCAGATTTCAGCAATAAATTCTCTGCTAGGGGTTGGAGTGGGCTTCAGGAAGAGTGTTGTGTCCTTGCTGCACGTTCTGCACACTAAGGAGTGACACCAATCACAGCAGAGCACTACTGCCACTTGTCAAGGCAGTCTTCAGCCCCACGGCCAGAAGAGGCACAGCTCACAAATACCGTATCAAGGTAAGGCAGGGGAGGGAAAAAATAAAAGTGAATGTGTAGTATTCAGAAGAAGAGCAGCCTCTTAACCTGTATCTGCACAGCAGCTAGCACAACGCCCATGAAAAGTTCAGCTTGTCATACTCATAATGCAAATATTTTTCTGATGGCACCTCTGCCATCCCCGAGGAGCAAGCGCTGCCTGCCCTGCCTAGGCCACCCCACCTGGTCATGGAAGGGCGAGCGAAAGAAGAATCCCCTGGACACTGTAACTCCCACGGCTCTGCACACAGAGAAAGTGAAAATGGTTCAGGACACAAAGAGGGTAAGCATCTTTTACTCCTAAGCAGGAGGCAGAAGAAGAAGGCAGGACAATGCATTTTAGCCAGTGCTGAAACAGCATCTGCTACCCACATCCACTTAACAGGCAGAATTACTGCTACTCTTCATCTCTCTGCTCTGTGACAAAACCAAACAGAAGAAACCCTTATGAGTTGTCTCACAACCACTCCAAACACAAAAAACCCCAAACACAAAACTACAAACTCCAAACCAAAACTACAGCCTGCCTGGATCAAACCGGTCACCTCTTGCAAGGGAACAAAACCTTTTAAGGCACCAATCACCAGCAACCCCACACAAACAGAACATTTCATCTACCTCCACTGAAAAGTTTATTTACCAGGAGCCAAGGAGGGGATTCTGAACACACTAAACACCTCCATTAGTTTGGGTACAACTTCATCTCAAAAAAAATCACATCAAAGGCCAACTACACATCATTCCTGCCTTCCCAGTCCCATGGGAACAACTCGGTCTGAAGATTGATTGCATGGTCTGATGGATCACCAGTCAGCCCTGTGATCACCCAATTCAACAGGAGCAAAGTGGGGTAAACACAGGGTGGGGAAGAGATTGATGCAATCACCCCTTCTGGCAGCAGACACGGTGCTTCACAAAAACACATCCTGAGCTGAGCAGTCATCACTGTTACCAAGAGACAGATACAAGAGAAAAAAAAATGATAGTACTCTCAAAACAGAAACTCAGAAATCTAGCATGATATTTATCAAGGGAGCATACATTGCAGATTTGAAACTACTCTGTATGGTCTCTGTCAGAGGCTGCTGAAGTCAAGCAGCAGCGTGCTGTAGAAGATAACCAAAGCACATTACTTCTGGTTTAAGGTGTTTCCTTTGGCAGCCATCCAACACATGGAAGCACAAGTTTATGAGCGCACTGGGACCACCCGCATGAGCTTCATGCTCATTTTCAAGTGTTTAACAAAATCTGGGCAACACCTGTCAGGTCCATCCCTGGCATGACACTGCAAAGGGCATTTCTGCAGAACACTTGTGCAAGCAACACCCTTGAGCAGGTGAACTGTGCACAGGGGCTTTTCAAGGAGTCTGATGCAAACCACACTGGAAATGACTGAAGCTGGACAGGTTTGGGAGAGCCTCCTCATAAATGCTGTTTGTCACTACAACACTGCTCTTCTAGCCTAGATAACAAACTTCCCAGAAGTGCCAGACAAGACCATGGTGTCCAGGAGCAGAGCCAGCGGGCAAAACCACACACAGCCAACAGCACTGTAACAGACCTTCAAGGCAGCCAACAGCTAAGCCCAAGAGATAGAACCCAGTAAGTCTTGCTGCATTCCCAAACAAATTGCTGGAATTAAAAATGAAAGACAATACCAAAAATGAAACTTAATTAACACACTCAGAGGAATCTGGCATGTTCTTTGTAAAGGGAAAAGTCTCCAGCCCTGGGCAGTAGCTTAGAGGCCTCTTCCCCACAAGGCTAACGGGTCTCCCTGCGCAGGTTGCTACCACACACTGCTAGAGAAGCCAGGGACGCCCAGGCAAGGAGCCAGGCAGCCGAGAGGGCGCAGCCACGAACCCCCCAGCAGGGCCGAGGCAGGTACTCACATCCTCCCCACGCCCTCGTACATGCGGGTCTCATCCACCAGCATCATGACCTCCGTGTCGGTGAGGTGGGCGTGCTTCTTCGTCTTGCTCAGCTGCTCGATCTGGATGTCAGCCAGCTTCACCTTCTGCTGCGTGTCTATCACCTTGGCCTGTAGCTCGGTGAAGGCCTGGGGAGTGGGGAAGAGCAGCGGTGATGAGGGGCAGCCCTAACAGGCCGCGGCCCACTGGCCCCGCACTGCTGAGGCCGGGCGACAGGTGCCGA